>JAOQMQ010000005.1:19205778-19217580 GCA_027563845.1 Erythroxylum subrotundum | reverse complement strand
TGGATGTGAAAAAAATGCTTAGGCTAAATCCTTAAGAGGTAAGCACTACCTATTTACAAGTTTATGCTAACTACAAGAGGAAAAAGTTAAAAGACTTATGAGAACTATAGGGATCTCTTTAAGGGAGATCCTTTATCTGTATCCTAGTCGCCAAAGTTTTCTATTGCGGATGATATCATCGGTAAGTTTCAATATTGTCATATCATTCTTGATCACCTCCCCTCCAATTCTTCTTACGCCTCCCTTTTTTCTCTTACAATCTCTAGGTATGATCTTCTCACATCTTCTCATTGGAGTGTCTAGATGTCTCCTCTTAAAATGTCCAAACCACCTAAGTCTTGCCTCTCTTAATTTGTCATTAATATTTGCTACCTTTAATTTGTCCCTTATTATTTCATTCTTGACCATATCTCTTCTAGTAAGGATGCAAATCCAATGGAGCATCCTTATCTCCATCACCATTAACTTATGACTATTCACTTATTTGATGAGCGAACACTCCATCCCATAAAGCATAGTTGACCTAATTGCTAAATGATAGAATTTACTTTTAAGCTTGAAGATGATAAAGAGTAGTATATTGATTACAATTAACTACCATAGTCTAGTTTGGATGGTTCATTGACTACCATACTGAGATGTTTCTTAAAAATTGCACTTAAACTTATTAAATTCATTATTTGACTCAATAAAGTTATTTTCAAAATATTTTTAAAAATATCAAAATAATAATTAACTTTGGTCAAAGGAGAAAATGTTATAATTTTTCTATATAAGCTACAACTATTTTTTTTTATTTTATAACTAGATCAAATGAAAACATGTAGGCTCTTGGTTATATTCTTTATTTTTTTACTTGGTATTTTTAGTAGTTTATTAGGTGAGCACCATAATAATCTGACACAAACTTATGAATAACTAGATTAGGTATCTGTAACATCCCGTTACCTATGTTAAGGCTAGAATAGTGTAATATAAGAAATTACTGAGAAATTAGAAAATGTATATCATGCTTAAATTGAATATGGCATGCACATACACGAGAATGTTAATTTTTGCATATTAATATGATTGTACATGCATTCATTGACATTTTTTGGGTTAGAATTGATTTTTAAAAGGGAATCATGGATTATTTGTGTTGAAAATTTATTTGGTGATAATAATAATTATTTTGAAATTTTTGGTGAATTTTAGGAAAATTTGTAAAATAAAATTTGGGGTATTTTAGAATAGGAAAAAAATGTTGAAATTGAACCAATTTTAGTCTGGCATGTGGACTGATTAAATATTAATAAATTGCTTACATGCATGGTGACATGTGGCAGTCTTATTTGGGTGAAACTTGTATTACATGCAAAAAATACACGTAGATTTTGTTTTGGTTAGGAAGAGAATACTGTAGCTGCTATTCTTCACTAAAACACTCAACACCAAAATTCTCTTCCATGTTCTTCATCACCGAATATCGAATTGTTATTCTTTTTGTGTGTAATTGATTCACTCTTACTGCTGGGAAGGATAGCTTAATCAAGTAAGTGGTTGTTGTCGATGTTTTAACTTTGTACATGAATTTATTCATGAGTGCATTGAGAAGTGTAGTTTCAGTGATGAATGAATTAGATGAAAGATTTGTGAAATAGGAATTGTCCAAAAAAGTACGAAATAGGTTCTGTTTTGGATATGTAAAAGTTCACGAAATTTGATGTAGGAATATATATATTCTGTTCTGGTTTAGAGAAATACGTATATGAGTTGTTTTTACTGTTGATATGTGTGAATCTGTGGAGTATTTATATAAATGAACTAAAATGAGTTTGATAATAAAGAATGAGGATTTGGTGAGATCTTAATATAGAAAGGAGTTAAATGAAGTGAAAGTGTAGATGAAAGTGGAAAGAAATGGATCAGATGAAAGATAGAAAAAATGCACACACACAAAAATCGGAGATATACATGAATGGGAATTTGATTTTTGATATTTATGATGATTTCTAGATTTTGACTTGTTTGTGTTGAGTTGGAACTGAAATAAAGATAGAAAAGATGATTCATGCATATATGTATTCGTTGGAAAGTATAAGAATTTGAAAATCTGGAAAAAAATTGGAAGGAGAGAAGAAGAAAACTGGGTTTTAGTAAAGAAGAAGGGATGCATGATCATGCTCCTGCATGATTGTGACATCGCTGATGGGTTTGCAGAAGCACGATCGTGACTTCGCAGGTGTAACTGGAATCTCACGATAGTGCAGATGCATGATCGAGACTTTCATATTTTCCGAAGGGAGGTTGTTTCTAAACATCCTTTGATCTTTCTGTTATAACTTCTTCTCCCGACATCCAAATGACATGAGACTTAAACCAATAGACTCATAACACATTTTTCTTCATCTACACCAAAAATTATAGCCATCTAAAACAGATTTATTGTTGAATTTAAGATGAAAATGTTGAGGAGTACTGGAATATGATAACTAGGATGATTTCACTGAACATACTTCGGTATTTTGGTTATATTTTGAACTGTAGTTATCCAAATGGAATGATTCTTTTTTAAATTAAAATAGAGACATATTTCTACAAAGTGTTTGAAGAAATCGAATTTTAATTCTGTCTCTAAGAATTACAGAATCTGACTTGAAGTTGAATACAGAGTACAATTATGTTTTAAGAACATTCCAAAGTAAATTGAGTATAACTTTTCTAATAATGAATCAAATTGTATGATCTTGGTGTCATTAGAAACTTATGACATTGGAGAACACGTTTCTAGAAGGAAGTGTTGCCTAATTATGTCATTTAACTTATCAGAATGATCATGTAAGTTGACCCAAAAGTATGTTGTTAGAAAAATCTGAAATGATCAATTGGGTTACGAAATTAGTTTCACATTACTTTATTGTGGTCCAAACCTTAAGTACAAATTATATTTATGAGGGTTTTGATATATGAATGATATGGTGATAAGAATCATGATAAGATACCTGGGATTGTCATTGAACATGCATTGTGCATATTTGATATATGCATAAAGGAATATTTATACATTTGTACAAAAATGTGATATATGTATATGTGTTTTGTATGATATAGAGAAGCATATTGGATGCCAGTCAGACATTGCCGAGCCATCCAAGCAATAACATATTGGAGCATACTGTGAGTCAACTTAGATGATTTTTTTCCTAGGATTGATTGAATTTGTTTAACTTCCAATTATTGAATTATTTGTGAATTGTTGATGAATTTCGGACTTGAATGATCTGAGAAGTTTGTTATAAATTGGAAGTGTTCTGGTTGCTTTTAAATCCTGAATGATATTTGTATACTCAACGAAAGTTGAATGCCGCACTTAAGTTCGATGACTATGAGATTCTGACTGTGCATCATAAATGATTATTATATATGGCATGTTTTGTAATTGATGCATTTCATAAAATGCATGTTCAGATAAAGGCGTTGTGATCAGAGTAGCCAGTCTGAAATAACTTTAAGCTCAATATTCTGCATGTAGAGCTTTGCTCTGTGATTTCTGTTTATGACTGAGCCCAATGGGCCAGTATCTGTATCTGTATCTGTATCTGAAAGGCACTTGATCATAACAATAATAAACAATCTGGAGTCCCATATGCATCTGCATTTGTAAATATATGATTATGGAATCTGTTCTGAATTCGTGATGATAACATGATGTGCAAAGATAATGTGAGTTTTTGGATTATTCATGTTCTGAAAGAATATATGTGAAATGTGTGATATTGTGTATCTGACTTGGGTGAAATCATCAACGATGGTTCACTCATTGAGTTCACAAAACTCATAAAAATTGCAACGTGACTTTTTAGGTACGAGACAGGAGACCTAGTTCCTAAGACTGGACTAAAGAAACATTTTTGACTAGTTATGACTCAAAGGTCTGTCAGCTAACATCAGAAGAGTTGTAACTTATATTTTTGTAGTTTCTTGTCATATAGAACTTGGATAAGGATTGCAAGCTTTTTTCAACGAATGCAAGGAATGGTTTTAAATTTGGTGACTTCTAATTATATTAGATGATGCGATAAATAAGTTGGATATGTGTTTGCTCTAACATACCATTATCATAGGATATGTACTTGAATGTCCTTTGGATGTTCGGGTATATACTTTTATGGTAGTGAGATGTTGCATTTTTGGTATAAGAGCATAGTTTGGCATCTATAGGGACATATGATAGTAAAGAGATATGATCAAGAGTGAGAGAATCAGTTTGTTATAGGTAACCTACCATAGGAGATCAAGTTAGAGAGTTAGCTGACATTGAGTCTATAGGAGCCAATATAGAGTCTCCTATATCTGAGTTTGCTCAAATGCCTCCGAGAATTTCGGAAAGGCGAGAAAGAAGATACAATAAACTGAGAAAACAGGGGGCTGTGAACTTCTACGGAAGGACAGACCCTGCTGAGGCAAAAAGGTGGTTAGAGAGAACAGAAAAAGTGTTCAATCAGATGGACTGTGAGGCAGATGAAAGATTTGATTGTGCGGTCTCACTACTGCAAGGTCCAGCATATCAGTGGTGGAAGACTGTTCTGGGAAGTATCACCAGACCTTGTAGTTTGACTTGGGAAGATTTTCTGAGGGTGTTCCGAGAGAATTGTATGCCTAAGATTTATATGGATAAGAAGATGAAAGAATTTTTGGATTTGAAGCAAGGCAGACTCACAGTGGTAGAATATGAGATAAGATTCAATGAGTTAATGGGGTATGCAACAACATTGATCCCAACTGAGGAAGACAAATATAGACGGTTTGAACATAGAGATCAGAACGAGGCTAGCCATTTCGAATTTAAGTAGTTTTACGAAACTCCGAGCGGCCTTGATTAGAATTGAACAGTTGTTGAAGGATGGTCATGGAGAATATAGACAAGAGGTTTGAGGGAAGAGGTAGGATGAATCTCAAGTTGATTCTGACAGAAGCTTCAGAAAGCATCAGAACAGATCGTCTCGATTCTAGGTTAGATCGAGACAATCTGGGTCCCAATTAAGAGGTGAATTTATTCAGATTAGGAGAGGTAGAGGATAAGTGCCCTCCAGCCAGTCTCAACAACTGTCTGATTGTGAGCACTATGGTAAGAAGCATAGTGGTGAATGTTGGAGGTTAACGAGGGCTTGTTTCCGTTGTGGCTTTGTAGAACATCTGATCAAAGATTATCCTGAGACTTTAGGACCACAGTCTGGAGTTAGAGGAAGAACAATGATTGAGACAACGATTCAGCAGAGTATAACTGTCAGATCTACACAGAGAGGCAGAGATAGAGGCAGAACTCAATCAGCAGGGCCCAGTGTCAGGACTGAGGTGTAGAGTAACCAGCCGCAATCTCAGGCCAGAGTCTATGCCATCACTAGACAGAAAGCGCAAAACTCCCCAGATGTGGTAGCAGGTGTGTTGAATGTTTTTCATTTTTAAGCATATGCATTGGTAAATCCAGGATCTACACATTCATTCATCACACCACACCTGACATCTAGATTTCATTGTGTGAGAGAGATATTGAAATATGGGTTAAAGATGAGTACCCTAGTGGGTAGTACAACAGTGATTGGTGAGGTATATAAAAGTTGATTTGATTGTATTGTAGTTAAAGGAAATATATGTTATTCTAGACATGGATTGGCTCACTACTCATCGAGCTGTGATGAATTCTTATACTAAGAAAGTAGTTCTTGAATCCCCTAATCAACCTAGAGTGGTGTTTCGTAGAGTTAGTCAGGTTGTGCCAGCTCGACTAATTTCATTTATGAGTGTTCTGAAACTGATCCGAGGTAGATGTGAGACTTATCTGGCCCACTTAGTTGATACTCAAAATAAATAAGCCATTCATGATATTCCAGTTGTTAGGGATTTCTTGGATGTGTTTCCTGCAGAACTACCAGGTTTACCCCCAGCAAGGGAAACAGAGTTTACTATAGACCTTGTTCTAAGTACTGCTCCTATATCAATTCCTCCATATAGGATGGCACCTATAGAACTGAAGGAATTGAAAACCCAGTTATAAGAGTTATTAGATAAGGGTTTCATCAGGCCTAGTGTGTCACTTTTGGGAGCTCCGGTATTATTTGTAAAGAAGAAGGATGGAACTTTGAGATTGTGTATTAATTATCGGCAGTTGAATCGGATAACAGTTAAGAATAAATATCCATTGCCGAGGATTGATGATTTGCTTGATCAGTTACAGGAAGCTCAGGTGTTCACAAAGTTAGACTTTAGATCAGGATATTATCAGTTGAAAATAACTGAAGCTAATGTACCGAAGTGTGCATTTAGAACAAGATATGGGCACTTTGAGTTTTTGGTAATGCCATTTGGATTGACTAATGCCCCAGCAACTTTTATGGCCTTGATGAATAAGTTATTTTAACCTTATTTAGATCGCTTTGTGATTGTATTTTTGATGACATTTTGGTGTACTCGAAGTGTAGAGAAGATCATTTTGCACATTTGAGATTGGTTCTACAGATAATGAGGGAGAAATAATTATATGTCAAGTTCAATAAATGTGAATTTTGGCTTGATCAAGTAGTATTCTTGGGTCACATAGTGTCTAGACAGGGCATTCAGGTAGACCCAAAGAAAATAGAAGCAATGATGAAGTGGGAGGCTCCGAGGAATGTGTATGAGATTTGGAGTTTCCTTGGATTAACTGGTTATTACAGAAGGTTTGTCGAGGGGTTTTCACTGGTCTCAGCCCCTTTGACAAAACTTCTAAGAAAGAATGTGCCTTTCAGATGGAATGATGATTGTCAGAGGAGTTTTGAGGAGCTAAAGCATCGGTTAACTACAACACCAGTGTTAGCTATTCCATGTGGCTTTGGAGCTTATGTTGTGTATAGTGATGCGTCATACTAGGGTTTAGGATGTGTATTGATGCAACATGACAAAGTAATAGCATATGCATCGAGATAGTTGAGGTCTCATGAGTTTAATTATCCAGTATATGATTTAGAACTTGTTGCAGTAGTATTCGCTATAAAGATTTGGAGACACTATCTGTATGGAAAAGCTTTTCAGGTGTTCACTGATCATAAGAGTTTGAAGTATTTGTTAAGCCAGAAAGAGTTGAATATGAGACAGAAGAGATGGATAGAATTATTAAAAGATTACGATTGTACAATTGAGTATCATCCTGGCAAAGCTAATATGGCAGCTGATGCATTAAGTCGGAAGTCCAATAGCAGTGTGGCTTAAGTACAGTTATCGTGGTTACCGAGCCTAATTCACTTGAGAGCACTGAATGTTGAATTGAATTTGGGGCATAATGAAGCATTGATAGTTACATTGAAGTTGAGACTTATATTGCATGAAAAGAATCAAAGAGGCTCAGAACAGAGATCCAGAATTAGTAAAGTTAATTTAGAAGTTAAAAGTGAATATGGATTCTGAATTTGAAGTGAGAGATGATACATTAAGGCTAAAGCAAATATTATGTGTGCCCGATGTTGATGATTTGAGAAAAGAGATTTTGGAGGAAGCACATATAGTAGCTTATGCTATGCATCCTGGTACCATCAAGATGTATAAAATTCTGAAACAAGTTTTCTGGTGGCCTGGAATGAAGAAGCAAGTAGCGGAGTTCGTTTCTAAGTGTATAACTTGTCAGCAGGTTAAGGCTGAGCATCAAGCTCCAGTTGAAAAATTACATTCGTTGCCTATTTTGGAGTAGAAATGGGAACGAATCACTATGGATTTTATTATAAGTTTGCCGAGGACTCCAAGGCAAAATGATGCCTTTGGGTCATTGTTGATAAACTGACCACGTCAGCTCATTTCTTGGCAATGAGAGAAAATTATTCACTAAATCAGTTAGCTCGGAGATATGTGAATGAAGTTGTGAGATTACATGGGGTCCAGTGTCTATTGTATCGGACAAAGATCCTAAATTTACCTTGAGATTTTGGGGTAGTTTACAGATAGCTATAGGTACAAAACTGAATTTCAATAATGCATTTCATCTTCAAACAGATGGTCAGAGTGAGAGGACGATCAAGACTGTTGAGGATATGCTCAGAGCTTGTGTTTTGGAGTTTCAAGGAGTATGAGATCAATAAGTTGCTTTGATTGAGTTTGCCTATAATAATCAGTATCACAGTAGAATCGGTATGGCTCCATATGAGGTGTTGTACGACAGAAAGTGTCGTTCGCCTTTATATTGGGATGAAGAGGGTCTAATTATTGTCGAAGGCCTAGAATTGATTCAGGATACTGTTGACGAGGTGAAATTGATCCGTAGCAGAATTAAAGCAGCACGAGATAGACAGAAAAGCTATGTGGATCAACACAAAAGAGATATGGAGCATCAGGTGGGAGATTGAGTATTTCTCAGAGTATCACCTTGGTGAGGTGTGTTGAGGCTCGGTAAGAATGGTAAGTTAAGCTCGAGGTACATTAGTCCATATGAGATAATCGAAAGAATTAGGCCATTATCTTATAAGTTAGCCTTACCTTCTGAAATGACACAGATACATAATGTGTTTCATGTGAGTATGCTTAGGCGATATCAGTCGAATTCAACTCATGTGATATTGACTCACAAGATTGAAGTTTCTAGTAATCTGAGTTATGTAGAAGAACCAGTTAAGATAATTGGCTATCAGAATAAACAACTGAGGAACCGTGTAATCCCATTGGTGAAAGTCCTTTGGAAGAATCATTCAAGTGAGGAAGTCACATGAGAAACAGAGGAGTATATGAGAAATTAGTACCCTACCTATTTGACCATTCAGGTAAGAATTTTGAGGACAAAATTTTTTTATAGGAGGGGAGAATTGTAACATGTCATTACCCATGTTAAGGCTAGAATAATGTAATATGAGAAATTACTGAGAAATTAAAAAATGCATATCATGTTTAAATTGAATATGGCATGCACATACACGAGAATATTGATTTTTGCACATTAATATGATTGTACATGCATTCATTGACATTTTCCGGGTTAGAATTGATTTTTAAAAGGGAATCACGGATTATTTGTGTTGAAAATTTATTTGGTGACAATAATTATTATTTTGAAATTTTTTGTGAATTTTAGGAAAATTTGTAAAATAAAATTTGGGGTATTTTAGAATAGGAAAAAAATGTTAAAATTGGACCAATTTTAGTATGGCACGTGGACTAATTAAATACAAATGGCCTATATGCATGGTGACATGTGGCAGTCTTATTTGGGTGACACGTGTATTACATACAAAGAATACATGTAGATTATGTTTTGGTTAGGAAGAGAATACTGTAGCTGTTGTTCTTCACTGAAACACTCAACACCGAAATTCTCTTCCATGTTCTTCATCACCGAATATCGAATTGTTATTCTTTTTGTGTGTAATTGATTCACTCTTACTGCTGGGAAGGATAGCTGAATCAAGTAAGTGATTGTTGTTGATGTTTTAACTTTGTACATCAATTTATTCATAAGTGGTTTGAGAAGTGTACTTTCGGTGATGAATGAATTAGATGAAAGATTTGTGAAATAGGAATTGTCCAGAAAAGTATGAAATAGGTTCCGTTTTGGATATGTAAAAGTTCACGAAAGTTGACGTAGGAATATATATACTCTGTTCTGGTTTAGAGAAATACGTATATGGGTTGTTTTCACTATTGATATGCGTGAATCTGTGGAGTGTTTATATAAATGAACTAAAATGAGTTTGATAATAGGGAATGAGGATTTGGTGAGATCTTAATATAGAAAGGAGTTAAATAAAATGAAAGTGTAGATGAAAGTGAAAAGAAATGCATAAGATGAAAGATAGAAAATATGCACACACACACAAAAATCAGAGATATACATGAATGGGAATTTGATTTTTTGATATTTATGATGATTTCTAGATTTTGACTTGCTTTTGTTGAGTTGGAGCTAAAATAAAGATAGAAAAGATGATTCATGTATAGATGTATTAGTTGGAAAGTATAAGAATTTAAAAATCTGAAAAAAAATAGAAAGAGAGAAGAAGAAAACTGGGTTTCGGTGAAGAAGAAGGGATTCACAATCGTGCAAGAGCACGATTATGACATCACTGATAGGTTTGGAGAAGCACGATCATGACTTCACAGGTGTAACTGGAATCTCACTATCGTGCAGATGCACGATCGTGACTTTCATGTATGGGACAACAAGTATCATGCAACATTTGGTTCATTACTTTAATCGAAACTAATTCCAATCGCCCATCATGCATGGGACAACAAGTATCATGGGAGTTACTCGCATCACCTATGCACAAATAATTTTTAATCATTTTCTCCACCACCTTGATGAGTACAATATAAACAACTTGCTATAGAAATGAAGCTTTTAAAGAAACTTACTAATCTGGTCTACTTGCAACTATCGTGTTTTATAGGGTATATCTGTCTAAGTTTAGCTAATCGTAGATTCTATGGAAAAAAATAATAATCATGACCTATTAGATGGTTGCTTCAATACAAAGTTCTGCAGATTGAGGTACGGTTGGATATATTGTTGCTCAAATTCTTGCTGCATTCCTAAGACTGGTTAACTTAGTCCTAGAGTTCCATTCTTACTGCATTCCTAAGACTGGTTAACTTAGTCCTAGAGTTCCTGAAATGAACTTTTACACTGCTTGATCACTTGAGTTAACTTAGTCCTAGAGTTCCTGAAATGAACTTTTACACTGCTTGATCACTTGACTAAATTATCTAAAAGCCATCACTGATAAATTTGTGGCGTCCAATTTCTCTCCTGTGATGTCATTTCTCCTCTGTACTTGGAAATTAGTGGTGGCCGTATAAGACAACTGATAAGTGGAGGAGTACGTAAAAAGATGGAATTGGGATTACTAGCCAGCTTCAGATTTGGCTGTTGGCTTATTAAATTAACACGCAGTTGACCGCGCGTGAGGCATGCGTTCTTAGACGCCGTTGCTTTGGCATTTTTCAGTGGGTGAAAGCTTCACTTAAGGCCGGCCATTAGCCTATTTCACATTAGCGGAAGAAAAAGACGAGTCATACAATTACGCGACCAAAATTCTTGATCAGTTGAAATTTCAAACGTAGTCCCTATCTGATTAGACGAGGAACAATGTCCCATCCACCGCCACCCCAACTCATAAGGGCCAAGGAATTGATAGAGGAAGAATCTGCTTTTCCTCAGCTACAAAACAAGTTCATGAACCGTACATTCTCACGTTTCGCACGCTCAATGAAGCTGATAGCTACTTGGAGAATTTAGGTACACTTGTTGCATGCATGAACAGCCCGCATAAAGTATGGAGATTATCATCATAAGACGAAAACTAAGATTCTAAGTATGGAGAAGTGATGTTTTATACAACGCCGTTTACCTTTAATACGCATTGTCACTTTATCACCAAGTACTTGCATACAAGTTTTACCGATAAGGAAAAAAAGTAAATAAAGATGAATACCCTTCAGAGTTCAGACATATTCAAAGACCAATAACTCACAGCATCTTCTCGAAATTCAGTAGGCCTGCTTTCCACATCTCATTAACCTAACTTTGATACAATTATAACACTGGACGTGACAGAAATATCAGCCATACATGTTACAACGCAATTTCAACACAAAAGAGGAAGTCAAAGTCCATACAAGTTAGATGCAGTTACTCAATCTTTCTCTTTGGTTCAGCCAGATTTTGCTGAAGCTGGATGTTGTTATTCGGATCTATGGAGTTGGCAAGCTTTGGCTCGGTAACACCTGTAAAACAATAAAGGCACGCCGGGGGTTGATCTCCGGTAAGCCCCTCCGACGCTCAAGTCAGTATGTTTGTAAGGATTG
>JAOQMQ010000005.1:19186098-19205678 GCA_027563845.1 Erythroxylum subrotundum | reverse complement strand
TGTTGTTCCGGTCGAGACTGCAGCATGTGGCGAACCAACAGATCGGCCGCTTCCTCTATCTGTTTTTGGGTGAGTGAGGTTTGTTGTTGTGGTGCAGGAGGATCTGCGTCCAGGGGGCGCTGAGAATTTAGGTGCGAAGTGGCCTCGGTATTGTCTTCCAAGGCTACGCTCTGTTCTTCGTGATCTTGGGTATAAGGCTATGGGTGATCATTCGGATGTGAAGATTGAGTGCGGGACTCACGATGCGGCGGCGGAAGAGTGGCGGGTAGCTACAAACCCATCCGTTGCATTGCAAGGGCCGTGACGGCGGCTACATCAGGATTGGCAGCTACCGCCTGACTAACCTGTGTGTTTCTAGACGTGGTGCCCTGATGTCGGGCCCCACGATGGGCGTCAAATGGTTCAGCCAGATTTTGTTGAAGCTGGATGTTGTTATTCGGATCCATGGAGTTGGCAAGCTTTGGCTCGGTAACACCTGCAAAACAATAAAGGCACGCCGGGGGTTGATCTCCGGTAAGCCCCTCCAACGCTCAAGTCAGTATGTTTGTAAGGATTGCAGTGATTGTAAAGCAAAGAGAGGTAGGGTTTCTTGTGTTCTACCTGTATTATGGCGAAATAATGCCTTATATACCTGAGATCATTAGGTTTAGATCTTCACGTAGGTCTTTGTATTTGCATAAGAAATTGCCTCCTACTAATGGGCCGTCGACGCCTGGGCCTAGGACTGGGCCTGAGATAGCCGATCCGACCACTCTTATAAGATAATTTAGGCACATTAGCTAATCAGCTAATTTCCAATTCTCTGTTAGTAATTCGGATGTATTTAAATACTAGTTAGCATTTCTGTCTGTGTGTATAAGCTAATTTTACATGAATGTATCGAGAGTAAAGAAAAGATCCTGGTAGATTCTTTGCTTAAGGTTCTCACGGGAGAATGAGTTTATGCAAGAAGTCAGAAGAAAGTGGTCGAAGGCACACATAAACGTCGATCGGTTAGTGCGAAAGTTTCCAAATGCTTTGGCCTATTAGTGTGATGCGATTTGATTGCCCAAATCCGTTGAATGACTGTTGCCAAATGGATGAATGTGGGTCATTGTTGCCTGACAACAGACTGTTCCAATGTTTTATATCACCATTAATAGACCAAATTTGTCTTAAAGTACAATCATCTTTTTGTTTCATAATTTCACTTAATTGTCATTGCTTTCGAAATTATTGTCTTCCCCTTTTGGAAAAGATAGCTTTTTTTTTCCCTTTTTCTTTCGATTTCATTGAATAGATTCAATTGCATAAAAAGGGTTTTTAGAAGTTTGGCATCACTATGGTAGCGCTTGTGGTCAATGTAGTTGTTCCTTCAATTTGCTAATTAGCATTTCCTTTTTCAGATCAGGCTGTTGGGGGTACTTTACACTTACTTATAAGCCTTTCAATTTATCAAGTTGTGTCCCCATCTTTCCTAAACACTATAGTTCATTTCATATTCCGTGCAGGTTAAAGAATTGTTAAATTTTATTAGTCCAACTCTGTTGTCCCAAATCCAACCAAAGAACTGAAAAGAGAAGGAAGAATGTGGGAGTCCAGATTCTCTGTCCAATATTATGGTGTCTTATTGTGTCAAATAAATCTCAGTCAGTTATTTATATGAGTCTCGCATGAGTTTCGTGTGGGTCCCGCAAAATAAATGACTAAAATTTTATAAAATAGAATAAGACAAAGTAATATTAAACAGAGGTTCTGCACTCAAGATTCCGAGTCTTAAGTAAAGAAAGTTGGTGAAAGATCCAAAAGGGAATTAATGTTAGACTTGCACATTTCATTGTTCATTTGTTCCAAGACCCAAAAACAAAAAATAAAAATAAAGAAGAAGCAAGGATCCAAAGGTGAAACAGACATTGGACAAGACAACTAGACAAGCATATCATTTAGGACAAAAGTGAGGTGTGTCTCTTATACTCGCCTCTTGCTCTAAACCGTCCCTCTCTTCATGCGGGGATTTGGAGTCTTCATAAGAAACCAGCCATCGCCACCACCAACTCTTTATAAGATAAGAGTCCGAACTAGGATTTTGATCAGAAGACAGTACCTTGTTGCTCTTGAATCATTCTCTTTTCCTTTGTCCTGTGAATTCTGCCAACAAAAAAGAAAAAGGGGAAATTTTCATCTTTAATTGTTTATATCGATTCCATGTTGCAGATTTCCCTTTAGAATCTGAGGAAAGTTGTGACTTCTTTGAAGGTTCTCAATCCAACAAAAAGGTGGATTCTTGTTTTCTTTAATGCAATCCTTCTTCTTTACATGAACTGCTTTTTTGGATTGGTTTCATTTGTTAACGAACTGTCATCTCTGAAAATCCTTTCTTTTCTTTGTATCTTATTATCTTGGATTCTGAAATTTGGATGGTACCCCGTAAAGTAATTTTCCAGGTCTGCATAATGATGGTTTGCAGGGAATTGGCCATGGATGATAGGTATGGTTTGATGAGACAGAGCAGTGGTTTGTGGAAATCACTGAGAGATGGAGACTACGACGAAGAGGATGTTTGGGATGTTTTAAGAGACCGAAAAGATGTAACTTTTCCAAAATCGAACAAAACATCTGTAGAATCCTATGTTTCTATAGCAAGAAACTTCCCGACTGCTGCAAGAATGATTCCGAGAGCAACTACTGCTGGTAATAACAGTAGTAGCAACCCCTCTTCACATCAGTCGAAGCTTCTGCAGCAACAATCAGCACCTGTTAACATTCCAGACTGGTCAATGATTTCTGGAAAACACTGCAAGAAAACCTCGACGAATGCAAACGCATGGCTTGATGACAACCAAAGTGTTCTCGATGGTAGCGATGACGATGGTGGTGATGGAATTGTTAATGGTGGAGGTGACTGTGACGAAGAAGATGATGATTATAGAGAATACAATTCCAAGTTGCCCCCACATGAGTTGATTGCAAGAAGGCTTGCAAAGACTCAGATTTCATCATTTTCTGTTTTTGAAGGTGTTGGTAGGACCCTAAAAGGTAGGGACCTTAGCAGAGTAAGGAATGCTGTTTTGACCAAAACTGGTTTCCTTGAATCACTGTGACAAGACATAGTAATGTTCTGATAAATCTGCAATGGCAGGTTCTGTTGTACATTGAGGACTTTCTATGTGTCTTCTTGATCTGGTTTTGGTTTTCTGTGAAGGACAAAGGTGATCCACTTTTAT
Source organism: Erythroxylum subrotundum (assembly GCA_027563845.1). NCBI lineage: Eukaryota > Viridiplantae > Streptophyta > Magnoliopsida > Malpighiales > Erythroxylaceae > Erythroxylum > Erythroxylum subrotundum. The sequence continues at coordinate 19,202,475 of JAOQMQ010000005.1, read as the reverse complement.
GTAGGCACGATTATGTTGTATTGATGATGTCCATTTGGTCCTGGAATTGACTGCTTCTCTTGTTTCAGATACTCAACAAATAGCACAAGAAAATGACGAATGGAGCATAAAAACACATTTGACTTATCATAAGGATTAGAAGGGAATATAGTGATCTTTCCTGACTATATAATTACACTATCAAGACCATTATGGGCTAATTTGTAGTGTTCTTTCCCCTCACTGCAATTGGTGCACTTCAGTATCAAGACCATTATGGGCTAATTTGTAACTTAAAATTTGCAACTTTTGTGTTAGTTTTGGTATTCTGAAATGACAGTGATGACAGAACACAGATTAGTGCACTTCATTGAGGAGTGGGGATGCTGTCCAATTTTACTTATATTTTAAAATGATGTGGACAAGATTGGAGAAGGCAGAAGATCTGAACTCTTTTAACTTCATTTGGAAAATCCATGCCTTGAAAGGCCTACTTCATGAAAAACTCCTTGGTGCAATTGCAATTAGTAACAGAATTTTTGAACGCAATCAGAATAGTTATATTAGATAGATGTATCAGTTATGTGTGGTTAGTATCGTCCACATTTAGCCTATCATTTTTAATATTCTTATGTAGCTATGGTCCGATTTCCCTTAGTTACAATTGACATGAAAACAACTTGTAGATTATAAAGAAAACTCTCCACTTGTTAATAATGTCTTGGAAGATGAAGAAACCAGACGTCTGAAAGCAGAAAGCAGAAAGCAGAAACCTTCTCTAGTGATTGTTAAACCCCAACATGACGCCTCTCATGTTCTACAGTTGTCCAAGGCTCCGCCTTTGGGAGAGTCAGCAGGAGAAGGTGATTTGTTATATACATTCTTTTCTTTGCAGAGATTATTTTGTGACTCGAATCCTGTTCAGTCTTATCTAAAGACAAATTAAATTCAACGTAATTTATCTTTTTTTTTTTGTTTTTTTTTCTAGTGCGTGTCCTAGTAGGGTCTTAAATATGGAAATATACTTTTAAACTATTTACATCTAGACTAATCCCCGCTCAAGCCAGGTAAGTCCCTTGCTAGAGGTAAAACTCTGACCTCAAGTTTTAAACGGCTGCATATGTGAAGCCGGTTTGAACTCGCGACCTCGCTTAAGCCCGTAACTTATCATTTTTTTAAAGCATTAAATTAATAAAAATAAATTTATTTTTAAGTTTTATGTAATATGTAATTATTATTAGTGATAACTATATTGACATTAACAACCGATCATATTTTTATTTTTATTTAAAAAGAAATTAAAAATCTGATAGAATCTAGAAAACAAGTAAGGAAAAAATTGGTATTTGCTATAGATTTCTGTAAAGGAAATACAACGATAAACTGGTTTCGAGGACCAGGACCTCCAGCCTAAGGCTCAAATTCTCACTCAACAGTATATTCTCCTTCTCCTCACATCTACTGCTATTTATACTAAGAATCTGTTAGAAATAACAGATTCGGTTAGCTGACAACCAATCATAAGGTTGTCAGCCGTCCCCTTAACTAACATCATATATATATATATACTATATTTGTAAATATTATTCTGAGTTGCCTTGGGTCTATTAATACTCCCCCCATCAGCTTCACCTTGTCCTCAAGGTGAAAGTCAGAAAATCTAGCTTGCTTCCACTTCATTTCCTTCCAACTCCTCCTCCTGTTCTGTTTCTTCATCAAGGACTGTAATAACCTTCAGGTTTATCATGTTACACTGATGGCCTAGGGTGTATTTTTCATTGCATTTGAAACACAGCCCCCGTCTCCTCTTCTCCTGTAGCTCATTAAAGGTTAAGCGCTTAAAATTTCCCTCTCCTTTGTCGGTGACAGTGGCCCAGCCTGCTTTAACCCCACCTTTCTCCTGCTCTCCAACTGTTTCCCACCCTTTGTGCCCACCATAGCCGATTGTCTTATTACCCTCCATGACTTTGTTTTGCCCTAGAATTTTATTTTTTTCTTCAATCTGTTGAGCCAACGACATCATTCGACCCAAACTTCTGAGATTAGCAATTAGAAGCTCCACTCTGATCTCCTTCGACAGTCCATTCAAGAATGTACTCTCCAGCACTTCATCGGGCAAGTCAGGTAAGGGAGCAGCTAGCTCTTCAAATCGGCAAATATAGTCGTCCACGGAGCCCGTCTGTTTAATGGCCAACAGTCGCTGACATGGAGTCCCCTCTTGGATGGGTCTGAATTTTTTAACCAGAAGCTCCTTGCATTCCTCCCGATCTCTAATCGGTCTTCGGCCTTCCACCCATCTGAACCACGACAAGGCCTTCTTCTCCATGCTCATCGATACCAGCTCCATTTTCTCTCTCTCGTTGAAGCGTCCCACTGAGAAGAAATGCTCTACCTGGTAGATCCACCCATCGGGATCTTCCCCGTCGAACACCGGCATCTCCACCTGCCGAGTTCGGCAGTCCCTTCGGTGCTCCCCGGGTCGCCCATAACCAGGCGGTGGATCCTCGGTGTAGACTGCCCATTCCTCTCTCGGAGGCTCGGGTTCCCGCCCGTCGTCCCCCTGCCTGGCGCGCCCACCCCCGGAATGGCTCCTGGTGAGTCGGGTCATTCCACCCGCACTCCGGTGGATACTCTGTCCTTCCCACCTTGTCTGGGGAACGTTGCCGGAGCTCCCCCCTTGGTTCGACTACTGGCATAGGTCCACGACTCCCGCCAGGTTCCATCGGCCCCTTCCCTTTATCCACTCGCGCCTCTCCCTCTTTTCGGTGGTTGCCCGACGATTCTTCACTCTTGTTGGCGTCTCTGTGACTTACCAACATTGTCATTATTTCCCGCAGCTCCTTCATCTCCAACTGAGATCGCTCCCAGTTTCGCTGCACTTCTTCTTTCTCCAGTCTACGTTCTTCCCTCATCAGCTCGAGATGCTTCTGAAAATCGTTACGTAAGTTTTCGATTTCCTTCTCGATTCCATCCATTCTGTTTTCCCCTTTCTTAGTCGCCATTGAGAGGATCGGTGCTCTGATACCAGTGATAGAATCCAGAAAACAAGTAAGGAAAAAATTGGTATTTGCTATAGATTTCTGTAAAGGAAATACAACGATAAACTGGTTTCGAGGACCAGGACCTCCAGCCTAAGGCTCAAATTCTCACTCAACAGTATATCCTCCTTCTCCTCACATCTACTGCTTATTTATACTAAGAATCTGTTAGAAATAACAGATTCAGTTAGCTGACAACCAATCATAAGGTTGTCAGCCCTCCCCTTAACTAACATCAAATATGTATATATATATATATATTTACTATATTTGTAAATATTATTATGAGTTGCCTTGGGTCTATCAAAATCATTACAGAAATACATAATTAACCAAACGGAACTTTCTCTTTTTTTTCACAAAAATTACTCAAAATTAAAAAATATTCAAATTCAAATAAGTTTGATAAAATCTTCCATCAGAATTATTACAAGCTTTTCAGACTGAAGATTCTCCAAATGTGTTCTCCCCGCTATATGTGATGTACAAAAAGCCGTCTTCATCTTTGTGATCCTGATAAAGCGCAGACATAACGGAAGCTGTGACAATAAAAGTAAACCACCATGTCAAAAGTCGATGAATAAATTTGACAGTACTTATAAGACTATATCTGTTGTTATCCTCACAAGTGGGTGGTAAAATATCATTGACAAAAATGAATATAGCCTTCTCAGCACTGAGCTTTATCTTCTTACGAATCACAAAAACAAACTGCCCAACAGTCATCTGGCCAAGAACAAGAAACCTGCAGTCATAAGAAAAGAAAAGTAAAAAAAAAAAAAAACTAAGCTACAGCTTTATAGAATGCCTATAGTTCCATTCCAAGATATCATTTATTTGTTACATAATAAACAACTTGTTTTCAGTTTCACCTTAAGTGCATTGGTATTATATGCAATTCTAATCATTATTGAACAATCATCCCAAATTCTTTAAAAATCTTGTTCATCAAACTCACCTTTCACAGCAAATTTTACAGCTCAAAGGTATATCAGTTTTGCCGTCCTCAGTTTCATAGGACGTCAAAACTACATTGATCTGCCATATTTATTATAATCACAATCTAACCAGCTTCTGGTGCAAGGGATCCCACAGAAAGAAACAGATGGTGGTACCAACAGATAGAGCTAGCATGAACTGTATAATCAACGGTTGCCATGCATTTATTGCTCAGTTTACTGTCAAGTGTTAAGACACAAAACATTGAGGACTGTCAACTGTGCCCATACGAGAAATTGCCTTATAGTGAATGATAAATAGATTTAGGTTTAAATTCCAGTCAGCATACTAATTTATATAAATTCAGTGCAACATTTTCATATTGCAGGAAGCACTAATTTTAGTTTCCGTTACCGAAGCCATTAAACAAGTCCAAGGATACACTCGAAAGGGGCAAGAGAAAAGGGAAAGCAAAGAGGGTCTTTATGAGAAAACAACTTCGCTTCCATTTAAGTGCATACATCCTGTAATTCAATCAACTCAATAGCACTCCAAGAAGAGAAAAAGAAGAAGCTGACAGACTAACCTCTGTTTATCAACATCTGGTACATCACTTTTTGCAGCCTTCTCTACGATAATCTTCACAGAGGAGGAAAATGAAAATGGATTAACATAAAAATAAGTTAACAGTGAGACTTAACACACACAAAATCAAATAAAGTAACCAACTAGATCTTTGACTTTAACAAAATTTCCTACCGGAATTTTTCCAGGATAACTCTGCCTAATCTTGGCAAATTCCGCCTGCCTCTTTTCTGGAACAAGAAAAGGATATTGAGAACAAATCAGAAGGTAGTAGATAAAATGGAAAATAACAACGATATGCAGTGAATAGATCAGTAGATCTTTTCAAAGAGGTGGCCATGACTAAACTAAGTCACTAGTAGTAGAGCACAATCCCTTGCTTCATTAACAGGACAATATATACTTTTAACATGAGCATAAACTAATTCAACATTGAAGAGAAGAGGACTGTCTACTACTACTTTGAGGAACAGAATCATAACAATCTAGCCTCGCATACTTGGCTCAGATTCTTGTTGGTCACTCGATGAGAATGCAGATGAATCCATAATCACAGTAAAAAAAAAAAATTCCATAATGCTAATTCTATGCACCGAAATCCTAAAAATCTATGCCAGTCCTATTCCTGACCAATTGATATTAGCCACGTATTCTTATCAATTGCCACCACCAGCATACTCAGAAGCCGAGCCTAATCTCTTTCACCTTAATCAAGGGATCAAGCTTCTCTGGATGCACTAAGATGAAAGAAATATGCACTTCAACCCTTCAATGAAACACCTTCATCTGACGCGTTGGATGGTAACACACTAAAACTCTAAGCCTCGACTAAATAGTAGAGAAAAAGACTTCATGTTCAATTGCTATATGCACCATACAACACAAAGAGATCGAACAAGAAATATATAAATGAAAATAACATTAATATTAAAGGTATAATCAAAGAACAAACTATGCATATCCATGCATGACCTTGTGTTTGACCCACTATAGTATCCTTTGTTAAAACCACAAGCTAGCAAAAACCCAGATCACAAAATCCAAATTCCCAGACGAGAAAGATAAAAGAATCAACAAAACGCATCTATGAACGTAAACAGAGAGAGAGAGAGAACCAAAAGGATGCTCCAACTTGAAGGATTTTTTGCCCATGACTTAGTAATTGAGACTGTATTAAAACCAAATATATAATCCTTGAAAGCAAACAAACTTTTGTATCTGTTGGAACTTGATGACAAGTGCTTTTATAAATAGTAGAGAGAGATTCAATGAGTAGAGATAACTTGAAGAAGAAATGTGTTCTTATTCAACTAAAACATACCTTTCCTGTGGCTGGGTATTGTTTACAGCGGTTGAGTTTGCATGTTACGACGTCGTCTCATTAGTTGTTTACTTTTCATTTAACTCTTTTTAGTCTTTCAATTTTCAACAAACAGTCTCTAAGATAAAGTTCCCCAGAAGTTGTGCGATAGAGTTTGTTGGGATTCTATAACGTTAAAATCTAATAAATCAAAATTTCATTAAATTGATGCATAACTAAATTCCAACTGACAATTAAGCATTTGATAAGAATACGAAAATACTAATAAAATCAATAAAGTTAAAACAAATCACATTTATCTATTATTTTTCTACGGACAGGGTAGATAGTAATTTGGAACATATCATGTCCCGGATCTCACATATCAGCGAAATCTCACGTATCAGCGAGATTTCAACCGAATTGTTGTTGTTGCAGTCGGATGAACTATGCATCCTTTACAATTCATTAATTTAATATGCACTAACTAATTAGGTACTGCAACACGAGTTTAAATACATTGTCACACTTAATCAAATTGTTTACAATGTAAGATCGAGTATTTAATGAGATTTAGCAAATAGAAAGTCAGAAGCGTAGAATGTGCATTACAGAAACCAACAAACTTCTCTCTAAAACCACCTGAAGAAAAAAAACATAATAACAAAGCTTCTGTGCTCTTAATTGTGATATGACCAAGTTGAAGAACCATATATGATGATATCCAAGTTTGATATGCCGGAGTTGTACATCCATAAATTTATATATCCAGGTACATTATATAGGCTGTCAGATGAAATCACTCGAGACTGATCAGCAGGTTCCATGGTGAGACATAAAGAGAGTGGCCACTATGCTCTGATTTCTTCCAGTTCCTTGGAAGGAACAGGAGGAGGTTCAAAGATGCTAAAAGCCCTGAAAGCTGAGATCACTGCTAAAACAACAAAGCAGCACAGAGCCAAGGCATGAAGAAGCAAAGCTAGCTTCATTCTGTTGCAGAACTTCCCATAAGAACTACAGGCTTCGCTCCATGTCACTTCCTTGTCACCATTGTAAGCTAAGAATACAATCTCCAAAACTGCAGCCCCAGATGTGACAGTTAAGTAAGCTAAAATCTGCTCAAGGAAAAAGATTAATAGATATGAGTAAAGAAACCAACTGTGCGGCAAGGAGGAGCAGCAGTGTAGTTCTTGTAAGTTGTTTCATCTATACGAATGGCGGCGCATGTTAGTAGATTAGGAAATATGATAATTAACTAGGAGAATAATATTCTTACAACCCAAATTTAGTGGGAGAAAAAAGGCCAACAATATCTCATTCAGAATTTCAGAAACCAGAACAAAGGAATAGAAAGGAAACCCGTTAAATGTTTTTAAGTTTCCAGGCACTCAGAAATCATGAGGTTTAAAGGAAGAACCTGGTCTGAGATAAAGAACAGCCATGCTTTAGAAACTAAGCATCTGATCCATGCGGAGACACAAGCGATAAAAGCATAACCAGCACCGATGGCACTAATACAGACCATATACCTGAAAAGAAAAAGAACGGAAATAATTCAGAAATAGCTGTAGAGCAAGGATAATATTCGATTAAGACTCGGATTTGTCGTACTTGAGCCCTAGGAGATTGCTGAACTTTAAATCTCCATAGCTGCTATTATCCTGGTGATTTGTGACAGTTAACCATATGGTTGCAACACTGAGAGGAATCACAGAGAGCCTAAGTGAACAATCTACAAGCTTGAGCATTGGAGCCATGTCTGCGAGAAATCAAAACTACTTGAACTATGAATAAGATACAGGAATAAAAAAGAGTTATGACTGAACTGAATCTGGCAGATGGGTTTAAATATAAACTTTGTTCTGTATAATTAAAATCTGGGTTTAAAAGAAACGGCTTGGGAGAGTGTGAAATGGATGTCAGTGGTTGGAAGTGGAAAGAGCGAGTCGTAGTGGATGTGGGGCCTTACTTTGTCTGTGGAGGTGTCATGCTGCTATCACTTGTTTCATTCTTTAGTATTATCTGCTAAACCCTGACATGATCATTCCACATGACTTTCTCGCTTCAACTTGTGGATGCCGATTTGGTGAGCCTTGTTTCCAAGTATGGTTCTGCCTTTGCAAAACATAGTCGAGAGCTTTAAATTGCAGTCTTGTTGCCATTTTCCTAATTTACGACTTCCTTGCGTCATGGTGACGAAATTGACAGCAACTCCGCACATTCATCTTTTTCACTTTCTGAGCGGCTTGATCATTGTTGGGAAAGCTTCAACATTGATTTTTTTAGTGCATAAACATATTTAGCCTAGTAGTTGTTAATTCTTATAACATAACGCTTCATGCTCCCAAAATCATTCACTTTCAAGTTTTTTCTTCTTTTTTTGTGTGAAAATTTTCACTTGAAGTTGTTATCACCAACAGTAAGTTCTATCAACAAAGCTCGCATTTTACATCAAGAATACGTAACCATCAACAATTTCAAAGAAATTACCATGTTTATGTTCTGTTACAGCCACTGAAATAAAGAAGTTGGTGGTGCATAAAGCATGCATTTCATTTTGGCATGCTTCAGCAAGCAAAAGATAGGCCACTGATGAGAATATATAGCAATGATGACAAAAGATAAGAATCACCAAAGACGCCACTATGTGAATCAAAGAGCAGATCTGCTAGCCATAATCTGGAGCTTATTCAGGAGTTTAATTAGACATTAACAAGCATATAAAGAATAAAAAATTACGTCCTCTTCTATATGGTAATTGCTATTAGGAGCCTCTCCTTGTTCAAAATGGAGAATCCCAGTAGCGAGAACCCCTCCCTCCTACATCCCTCATACTTTACATTTCCCAGTGTACCCACACCATTGAAAGTCATCCGTTTGATTCCTCCTGAGTTTGGAAGATGAGCTATTTGGTCAGAACTCAGCACTCCACAAAGCATTTTCACCTTCGCCACAACGCCGGTGGACCTCTTTTATCCTCTCAACAGACTTGCAAATCCCACTACAGCTCCAATCAAATGATGCAACACATATATTGCCTGCTTGTGCCTTCCACTCACAATCTGTGGTAAGCAATTTTGTTAAGTATCAGCATACTTTTTGCCTTTCAATCCTGTGTCATGTATGCCACTTTACTACGACTAGGTTTTACTTTACACCTACTAGCTAACTAACAGTATATTATAAGTAGGTGAAAAACAGCTCATTCTTTTGGAAGAAACAGTAATAATAATGAATATAACATATAAGTGAGATTTACTTTTATGGCTATATCTCGATCATGTTTGGGCAGAAATTCAAAGCTAGCACAGCCAAGTAATTTATTGTTCCCCCCCTTTTCATTAAGCTGAAAAAATAACTATGTGGATAAGGAAAGGGTGCTCCAGCATTTGAAGTTCTCATTCCTCCTGGAAGTGCATGATTTGCAATAGAAAGAACACCAGGCTAGTTTCATCATCAATTTGATAATCATTGCAAGTGGCAAAAACTGTCACTATCCAAGAACACTAACAAGCACTAGGATCCTTCTCTAACCGAACATATCCGAAGAAAATTACTCGACTCTGAAAATTCTACAAACTAGAAGAAGAACTTGATTGGCTCAGCTTATGCCAACAAATGATCCAACATTAACATGGATAGCGGGTACACGAAGAAAGGATGTTGTTCAAGAGATTACCAGGTGGGGTTCCACAACACATTCTCCTGTCATCAATATGCTCAACATCCAGTCCAATAAACCATGATCCTAATGAGACATCCTCATTTGCATACTTATGTAGCACATGCCTGGAAAAATAGAATTCCAAGAGGAATAAGGTAAGGGAGACAAACTTTGGCACAAAGGATTAGCTACCAATCCATGAAAGAAACTGAAACTTACTGGTTGATTGAGATGTAAGTAGCTAAATCATTTGAGATGGCATATAACTGCCCTGTAGCATGGCGGAAATACTTGTTTCCCTCCTCCCCAAATTTCCAGTACTCAGGCTCATGGTACTTGACTCCCCTATTTGAGAAACAAACCACAAGGAAAGAAAAATAAGGCCTTATTCTCAAGCAAAGAACTTAACCGAAAGCGCAAGTATAAAGGATCATTTGTCTTACTTTTGAGCAAGAACTGGGCCGGATTTCATACATCCAATGTATACCCTGGATTTTGAGCGATGCCTAGCCAAAGTTGCTCCAAGTGTTGCTGCAAACACAAGTTTGATGGGTTCCATTAGGAACAAGATATCAATATTTAATATTTCTCAAAGAAAAAAGATATCAATATTTAATATCAAAGGGGAAAGTAAAAATGCAGTAGCAAAAACTTAAAATATACTATGCGCATGTACTTGGAGTTATTTTTGGTATCCAATGCGTTCCCCTTGCATGCAATTATGTAATGTCATGAATCTCTCACCATAGTCACAAAAAGCACCATCTCTTTTACGTTCACAAGTTGATCAAAATGAGACATCCATGTTCCAAATATCAAAATCTAAACTATCATTACGGGCACATGACATGTAGATGATGACCAGAAGATGGGAGAAATATCCTTCTATGCTAATTGATATGTACAAGTTCTGTTTCAGTCTCGCTTTCATGGATACAAATTCATGAAGATCTAAGAAATACAACTTTAAGCACAAAATCTTCTCTCACTAGGATTTTCTTTCAAAGAAAGAAATTGGATAGACAGCATTTGACGCAACACACACTTAAGCATTCACAAAGTAATGTTTTGATGAGCAGAAACAATGTGATGTAAATAGAGTGACTAGACACCTACTCACCTATATTAACATGCACATCGTCATCCACTTTGACATAGAAATCTGCATCCCATAAAGCAACAGCAGCGGTAAAATATGTCTTTGTTTTTGCAGACAATTCAAGGTAACCCTCAACATGCTCCTGCTCACATAGATTTTGTGGAAAAATAAAGCATGAGTTTTATTGTTTTCTTTATACTTATTGTCAAACCCATCTTGGCTCAATATAATTAGGATAAAGAAACATTACCAGCCTCAAAAGGTCACCATGTTTCTGATCTTCTGCTTCAATTGCTCTATCAAGGATACCACCAGCTGTTGCACTAGTGATTGAACAACCAACCAAATTCAATAAGCATAAGGGCCATATCCTGTTCAATCATTTTTCATTCTGATTTGTGATATTTGATTGCTTGAAGAAAAAGAGTCCTTGGCCAACCCATTTATATATTCAAATTCAAAAAACAGAATAATTTTTTTTTTCTCTGACATGTACTTTTAACAAAACTTTACTCAGAACTTAGAGAACTGCTCCACCTGTGACCAATCACGAAGCGAATTATGATGCCCTTCTCTTCCTCAAGCTTCTTTCTCTTATCTCCTAGTTTTTTGAAGACAATGAAAAGGGATCATTATACAGATACAACTATCAACTTGTCAGAAGATAACAGTCACTAACCTTGAGGCATCCAAGTAGCACGAACCGAATCTCTTCGCTTTCGGCTGCTGAAAGCTGTGTTTATGCCTACAATCATTAAGTACTTTCTTTTCCCAGTCGATTCAGCCATTTTCAAATCATCTGACACTGGAGAACCATTTAAGATGGAATCTTGTGCAGCCCTTGCCGCAGATAATTCCATCTCCAAATTTGAAATTGTTTTGTCTAGAGTTCTGTTGTACGAGTGAAACATTAGCATCAACTGGTTTAAAAGAAATTGACAGAGACACAAACTGATAGTAGCTTACTGTATGGCATAATGCGTTTTTGAAACTTCCCCCATAATGTCCTTGGATTTATGTTTTCCTTCCTTCTGATGGCACCAAAGTTTACAGGCATGTGCAGAATTAGCATATAGAAAATTTCCTTGGGCAAGCAAGCACAAAGTCCTCACAGAAGTTAAAGTGGGTACTTACAGTTTCAGGGGCGCACCCCTCTGAAACTAACTTCAGGTTTTCTTGTTCACTTTCTGGTGTCCTAGATATATCCATAACTTCAGGCACTGCCCACATTCTGCGATCAACATATTTTAATTAGCACGTAAATAATCAAAGTTCTTTGATGGCGTAGAAGATCACAAATAGCATGTTTCTTCTAGTTTCTAAATGCCCTTGGACATTGAAATCAGGTGGCCATTGCAAGGGACAAGAAAGCAGATCATTATGGAAATTGTTTTCTCTTACCACAATAAGGACAATAAGTTTCCACATCAAGCTGTACAACATACATTGAAGTCAACTTTAATTAAAGCAAGGGACATGTAATGAAGCATTAAAACAAATATGTATTTCCTCAAGAAATACAGGTGAATAATCACATAAATAACTTCTAAGGACCATTCTCCAGATAGGAGACAAGAACTGTGCAACAAATATTCCATTGCTGAAAAGATACGGCTAGTTATATGAGGTAACAAGCATCACTTTCCAAGAAGGGAGGGAAATTATTGAACTCCCAACACTGCACAGCAGAGCATATTTCTCAGGTGTTATCCTCAACAAAGCACACGAATTAATTTTTGGCATCTGTTGCAAGGTGAGTTGGAATGGGTTTTGGCTGAGCTTATCTACTTAACATTCAAATGCTTAGTGGCTTCTGTAACAAATTTAAACAAACCATAGAATATCTAAGAAGGCTAACTGAGTTTATTCTGGAAAAAGGGATGCTGACAGAAAAGTGTCATCTACTGCTTATTTGCAAATCCCAATGTCTCTTCTGTAACAAATTTAAACAAACCATAGAATATCTAAGAAGGCTAACTGAGTTAATTCTGGAAAAAGGGATGCTGACAGAAAAGTCTCATCTACTGCTTATTTGCAAATCCCAGTGTCTCCCCATGTCTTATGCCTGTTTTCTGCACTGAAGCACTGTTGGTCTTCCCGGCTTTGCAAAGTGTTAAATCTAGAACATCAGAACCAGCTACTGGGTTTTAAGGGACGGAAGGATATCAAGTTTTCTGAGCCTCTGATTTTCAACCTTTGGAACCATTGAAGTCCACCATGGTGTCCAACATGCAAACTACAAGAACTCATCTTCAAATTCATAGTAGCTCCTCATTTGCAGGAAATATATTTAAGAGATTGATGTTTTGTCTTCATAATGACTTGTAGGATATCCACCACCTTCAAAGCAGAATCCAGTCTGAATCTGTTTCTGGAAACAACTTGTTACCCAATTCAGGTATAGTTGGTTGCAATAGGTGAAAATCTGACTTTTATTGTGGTTGCATAAGTGTCAATTTCATTCAATCTTACAATAAAAATGGAGAGAACATAACTTAAATTGAAAGAAAAAGAAAAGGACATCGCCAATCATGACATAACTACAAGATACACGCTCTAATATACAACAAAAAAGTGCTCGAGATCCTATTTATGGATTATATTGACACTTGTTAAGACCCTTAAAGTGCAGAACATGTAGTCGCAATTATTATCTTGAAAAGCTAATAATGTTCCGAACTTAACACACAAAGCTGATTGGTACATGCCAAACAAATAAATAACCACAAATATAAACTAAATGCGTAAATCACTGCCAAAAAGATGATTAGAAAAAAGAATGCATATTTGAGCTGCAGAGTACATTGAAGAAGGAAGAACTATGAAGTTGACAATTAAGAATTCCACCTAGAGAGACAAGATACACAAATTACCTATCAGAGAATAGCATCCCTGCACAGAAGCAACCTATACAAAGAAGAAGGGTCCATTTCTTTGACACCACACTCTTTGCAGCCGGTTCTCCTCCGGCTCTACTCTTCCAATTCATTGTGGCTCTCAACCAAACCATAATCTAACTTGAACGGGAAACCATTCCAAATCCCGAGTCAATCCACTCAGTTGACCCCCACCCAGATCCCAAAAAAGCCTCCTTTACCTCAAAATTTATTTCTTTAGACCTCAAAATATGCAAATTCTAACAAAGATCGAAAGAGATCGAAATCGAGAAGCTTTAGGACTAAATTCACAAAAAAAGTATACTTTGTCAAGATATATTCATAGACACATAAGGATATGTATAAAGAATGATGCTTTTCCACCAAAAAGGGACTAAATGCTGATGTTTCGCTCAAAAACAGTTCTCTCACTAGAAATGCCCTCGTTGCCACTCGGATTTCGTAATCTTCAAAGTCTGGAATTGCAGTTGGAGGCGGTGGAGTTGCGCGGAAACAAATGAACAACACCAACTTCAAGTTCAACGACCTTCGTGCAATCTTTTTATCTCCAAATGCTACAATTTCTAAATATGAAACAATATAAAATTCTGTACTCGACAACCTTAAACCAAACCTTTCTGTCTTAATGCGGTGTACTAATTGCGTTTACAGGCTAGTGAGCTTGCCTTGCCGACACATCAACCACCTTGTTTTAAACATTTTCCTTACAATTCTAGGACCCAACAACACCGCAAGTTGCCTGTTTTAAACATTTTCCTTACAATTCTAGGACCCAACAACACCGCAAGTTGCTTGGAGCCCAAAGGCATGTGCCACCTGATTCAAAAGAAAAAATCATGTGCCTATGTTAGAAAGTTATGAGCTTTGGCCTCTTTAGTACACCGCAGACTAGAAAGTTTAAATCTTTAAGACTATTGGCTTGTGTGAAATTAGAGATTCTCATTCTTGAGCTAGAGGAACAAAATCTTCATAGCCTGTTTTGATCGAGAAATGGACAGATAAAGAATATAATAGTTAATTTTTAGGAATAGAAAAGATAAGTAATAAAATAGAATAGATAGTACTTTGTTTGGTTCAAAAAATGAAATAGATAAAGAATTTCTATGTCAATATTTAGTTTGAAAATATAAACTTTGAATAACAAAGGAATAACTACTAAAAATACCACATTATTATTATTATTATTATTATTATTATTAACTTTATTATTCTTATTATTATTATAAATTTTCTACTTATTATTATTCTTATTATTTTTTATTTTATCAATTATTTTTAATTAGATTTTTGTTATTAAATTTCTTGTTATTATTAAAATTTTTCTTCTTCAAATTTATTATTATTATTATTAAATTTATTACAATAAATTCTAATTTTTCTTAAAATGGAGCAGAAACGGAAACTCAAAAGCACAAATATTAAAACTTGACAGAGGTTTAAAAGTGAGAAGGGGAAAGTTGTCCCCGACAAGAATGGTTATTCATGGAATACGTAAAGATAGGTAGCGGTCCGTTTTACCTATTCCTTGAAATTACAGAATAGCTATTTTCAAAGAATGCTTATTCTATATTTGATGTTAACCAAACGCGGGTTTAAAAAATAGGTAGGAATATGTCAGGAATAGAATAACTATTCCTTCGAACCAAACGTGCCGTAAGAGAAATGTGCAAAGAGGGTGACGGCTAGAGTTAGTTTATTCAACTCCACTTTTCCTCGAGAAAAAGCAAGGGATGAAGAGACGTCGTTTTATCCTCTCTTGAAAGATCCAAAATCAGCTTTCTGGGTACGAGTGTTAAGCTATGGTAGGAAAAATGACTAAGACGCCCCTATGATTTTGTCTCTTTATTTTTATTCATTTCTTTTAAATTCATCAAAATTTTTCCTCAAACAACAAAAACCCTATAGTCATAAATTATCCAAAGCGCTCAATTACCTTTTTTTTTTGGAAGTTAGAAAAGAATGGTATTAAACACAACTAATGGTGGAAATCCAAAGCAGTTAGTCCAATAAAAGAAAACAACGCTACGGACAAAATAAATCCAGATAAAGTTAATACATAAAAGGAAGAAAACAGATTTTTGTACACATTTATGAATGTGTGCTTAAACATCAATGGGACAGACTTAAAATAGGCTAAAAGGACGAAGTGATCACTTGGCATGGTGCTTAGGTTAGAAGTTTGAAATTTCCTTTTACAATAATTATTTTTCTATTCCATAAAAGAATTCTTCCATTCCTTTTAGTTTCGTGTCTATAAATTCTCATGTTTTTTTTTCTCTCTTTAAATACCATATATGGTACACCTGAATACAATCTTAAAGATAACTTTGCTATAGTAATTTGCTTTTCTAGTCCACTTAATAATTTTAAGTCAATTTATTTGCTGCATAATTATTGAATTTGTGCATAATTGTTTAGTGTAAATATGGTTAAAAAAATGATTTAAGATCTCTTTTGCTACGTCACATAATCTAAACACTTTGTCGTAAAAATGATTGCCTTTTAACTTATCCATTGCGTTAAACTCCCAATGGATTACCAACCACAAAACAAGTGGTGCATTATGTAGGTTACACTTTGAACTAGATTACCTTAGTTTAAGGTACTTCATGAATAAAGATTGGGTAGCACATGACAAGATTTGTTTGTGAAACATCTTGACTTTTGTTTTAGCTATTTAATATATTCTTCTTTGACATAATTAAGGTTATAACTGAAGAAATAATCCATAAAAATTGAGGAGCCTTTCTAAGTTATAGCTCTAAGTTGTTTCCTTGTATTATTTCCTTCACTTTAACATTTTATGGTAAGATATGCTTAATAGATTGAAAATTTGGAACCTTCAACAGATATCCTTTCTGTAGCGCCCCCTTACC
>JAOQMQ010000005.1:19121036-19132312 GCA_027563845.1 Erythroxylum subrotundum | reverse complement strand
TGAATGGAATTTTTGGCTATTGTTAAAGGAAATCAAGGAAGGCAAGAGGAGCAAAGGGTGAGGCACCTTTGAGCAAGTAATTGAACAAGGATTTCTAAGGTGGGTTTCATGTTTATAATTGAATAATGAGCCATTAAATTTTTTCCAAATCAAGAGAACAAAATGATTTCAATTACTTCATATATTGCTTTTAAACGATTTAAAGAATTTGCTTATGTGTGTATATGCTTAATTGATTGGATTTGAATTGTTGTGAATGTGAAAAAATGCATGTGTATTATATTTTAACTTGCTTGATAATGAATTATTGTGATTATTGAAAATGCATTGAGATTTATGAATTATGATCAAGTTATGCCATGGAAACATGTCATGGCATTTTGTATGAATGAAAAGATAGAAAAGCTCTTTCGCATGATTATGTGCTTCTGTTTGGGCGAGAGTGGAGCCATTCTGTTCGTCACGTGCACGTTGACAAGAGCCTTCTCCCGGCTGCCCGCTTGTGACATATGGGCTCCAAAAATGAACTCATTCTGTTCATGGGGTAAACTTCGGTTTCTCCATTCTGTTTCCATGGAACCCTCGAGCCATCTGTTTGTGCATTGCATCTTTGAATGGTCAAGTATGTTGCATAAATTAAATGTTCTGTATTGATTGTTAAATGGATATGCTATGTTGATGTGATGATATTTTAACTATGAGTGTTGAGTTAGAATTGCGAATTTGACTGAGAATTTGAGAACGAAGCGTTTTATGAATTCATTATGATTTTTATACAACAAATGAACATTTCAACGGTTTTGCTTATTCTTCGTTATAAACTGTTACCCACGAGCTTTAAGCTCACCCCCTTTCTGTCCCCACCTCCAGGTGATGAGTAAGAGATGGAGTGAAAGAAAGTCAAAGCATCACTCCAAATTTGCTAATGTTGTTTTTTGAGTTAGTTTTGGAAAACATAAGGCTTTAGTCGCATTTTAAGGATTTCTAGTTCATGTAACTTTTGTATTTTTGAGATTTTGGATTATTGTTATATTGTGGCTTGGAATGCCATTAGAGCTTGCAAAATTCTATTCTTTTGATGTTAATAAATTATGAATTATGTATGGATGATGTTGAGTGGGAATATGAATTTGCATATGGATAAGGTTTAATTGAAATTAAAGTATACTTGAGGAAGTTATTGATTTGAGATGATGAATTTTGAATACGAATTGTTGTTATATATATATGTAATATGTGTTATAGGAAAAGGAATATAGAGATGGCGAAGCATGAGAATTTGTTGTAAGAAATGAATTAAATGAGTAGAGATTAAAGAGTTTAATGAAATAATGTTGGTAGTGAATTGTTACGGAACAATGTTGCATTAGAGTAAGTGAATTTGGGACAATTTAAGAAGGGTAAGGTTATGATAGATGAAAGGGCATTTCGGTGTGCCCTTTTTGTCAACTTCGCCGTGGCAAAGCTAAGAGTTTGTCATGGCGTATTTCACCTGAAGGTTTTCTGTTTTTCTTGTGGCGGTTTCGCCGCGGCGAAGTCAGTCTTTCAAGGTCACCGCAGCGAAGTTATATTTGTGGCACGCCGCGGCGAACTTTTTCTGAAGGGGTTAGTGGAGTTTTCTCTGGGAGAATTTTGGCAGGTACAATATGATTGAGGACATAATCATAAGAATGGATTGTCGTTTATCAATTTAAAAAAATTCGGAATGGTACGAGACTTTAAGCTTCATGATTTTATTGGTTTACGCTAACATTTTATGATTCAAAGGTTGGACTCCGAAAATCGGGACCCAATATTTGTGGCATCAGAGAAAGAGTTGGGTTCTGGAAACAAGCGGGATCCAACATATAACACGATTAAGATCTTACAGGCAGATTCAAGAGATTATGTTGGATAATCCTGATCTTATTTCAAATTATTGTCTTATAATTGGTATCAATGGTATTAAATATTTAAAAATGAAGCATCCGATTATGAACAGAACGTACTTGATTAATTAAGCCCAACATTTGAGGAGGTCGTTCTGCGTATTTCGTCTAATCTACTCCACTCTTTCCTTGCGCTGCAGCTTAGATGATAGAGAAACTAAGAAGAATGGTGAACGAGATTGCCTACGCGCAAGACCTCACCAAGCTCTCTGCACTCCACCGTTCTCTTGTACCCTTTCTCACCGTCGCTTCCTCTCTCTATGACCTCGCTCTCTCTCTCCGCCGTTGCCTTTATAACGTGGGATTTTTCTCTAAGAGCAGGTGACGCGCGCAATCACACACCCCATCCCCCTTAATGGATTTACATGCTAGTAATTTATGGAAAGTTTTGACCTTTAGTTTTGTTTAATGTGCGTTTTCTTTTCTTTTTAATGGTTAGCATTGGCAGTGTTTGATTAGTTCATGTACATGCTTAGAAGCAGAGAAAATGAAATAAATTATCGAAATTTTTTATCTTTATGCTTGATAAATGATTGTATAATGTGGGGTAGTTTCTATTGTTAAAGGTTACCGGTGCCGGTGATAAGCGTTGGAAATGTGGCGTGGGGAGGAAATGGGAAGACTCCAATGGTTGAGTTTATTGCATTGTTGTTAGCTGAATATGGGATTTCACCTCTCATTCTCACTAGGGTATTTGGTTGCATTACTTTTATTTCCTTTTATACTTGTTCTTCAACAGTTTACGTTGAGTTTATCAATTTTGGATGTGGGTTCTTGTAAGGTTTGGAACAACTCCAATTACGCTTCCTTGTTAATGATGTGTTACTATATTTTAGCAGAATGCGTTTGTGCGCTCAATAGGGTAGCTGGGTCCTGTCTTAGCCTAATCTTAGGTGGTGAAAGGTTGTATTTAAGTTGGCAATGCTAGTAGCTTAACTGATGGATTGATGTACGTCCTTGGCAGGGTTATGCTGGTGGAGATGAAGTTAAGATGCTTAAAAGGCATCTCCTTGGGAGACCTGTGAGGATTGGTGTGGGTGCAAATCGAGCAGCTACTGCTGCCCGTTTCTTTAATCATTATGGTTACATTGGCAGTCAGAATTGTTTGCTTAAAGGAATATGGCCAAACAAGAAAGCTGGAGACCACCATAACTTGTGCAAAATTGGTGCTGTAGTTTTGGATGATGGTATGCAGGTAATATCCGTAATGTTTTCTCCTTGTTGACAATGAAAACTTAATTACCACACCTATGGATTACCTGTGCACATCAGAGAACTTATTGCAGTAATTTTAACAATTCCACTGCCGTGTCTGCAAATACGCATATTTATTGCAGTAGTTTTAACAATTCCACTGCTGTGTCTGCAAATACGCATATACTAGTGCAGTCAATTCTTTGATGTGTGGCATACAGTTTCCCTCTGGAGCCAGACCTCTTACTGTTGCTAGAAAAGTTGGGATATATGTACTACAAGGCCAGTGGCCTGATCTTGAACTTCAAAAATTTTATCTCGTCCTTTTGTGAAAATGCCTGCTTGTATCCCATCTGTAATTACTTTTCTCATTGATAATAGACCAGCAGATTACGGTTCTGCTAAGAAATAAACTACCTTTTCTGCCTTATTTTATTAACTGATCCCAGTCATCCGGTAATCTATCTAACTTCCATTGCCTTAAGTTGTCAAACTATGAGCAACAACATTTTGCATTTGCAATTTGTGTCATCATTTATATTGATCTCTATGAAATGTAGCACTGGAGTCTGCATCGTGACGTGGAGATTGTGATGATCAATGGTCTAACGCCTTGGGGAAACCAGCAATTACTACCACTTGGACCTTTAAGGGAACCCTTGTCAGCCCTTCAGAGAGCAGATGTTGCTGTAGTTCATCATGCAACTTTGGTATATAAACTGATGGTCTTCCTAGTTTCTACAATTTTTTCATGTTCTGTTGGAAAGTAAACAAAGTACGCTGAAAGATGATGACATGAGGAAAATGCATGCAGGTTTCTGAACAAGATTGCGAACATATTAAAATAATGATCCAAGGAAAAGGAGTCAAAAGATCTCTTCCTATATTTTTCACATCAATGTCTCCCTCATGCTTTTTGGAAATAGGAAATGTCAACTCCATGGTATCGCTTGATGCTGTAAATAATGCCATTTTGCTCTGCATTTGTGCAATTGGCTCAGCAGATGCATTTGTTCAGGGTGTGAAGAAGGTTTTTCCAACATCAAAAGCATAGTTATCCCAATTCGTTTGAATGTTGTGAAAATCTTGTGCTGCATATGGGAGCACTTTATCCCAGTTCGTTTGAATATTTTGCTGCAGATGGGAGCACTTTATGTTGATCGACTTGACTTCAGTGACCATTACTTCTTTCAAGCAAGGGTATTTATCGTATATGCTCTTTGTGTCATTATACATTGTATTGCATGTGCAATTGATCGTTCTTGCAATATGAGAGAATGAGAGGAGGTGGGACATTCCAAATTGAAGTGATGATTTAAAACAGAAGAATACTTTATCAAGATGCAGCTTGTTATTTTCTTACTGCTATGTTGTGATGTAATCCAGGACATTGAGTTGATTAGAATGAAACTTAGAGAACTAAAGGTCAAGTTTGAATCAGAACCTATGGTTGTTACAACAGAGAAGGTAAGCAGAAATTTAGTTGGTTTGTTGGCAAAATTTATTTCTGCTTCTAGTCAATAGAGACATGAATCCTCTTGCTGGCGTCTATTTTAAATGCAGTTGGTAGTTTACATTCACAGAGGATTTACCTGACCTTCAAATGCTGTAGAGTAATTAGGTCTTATGTCTAATCTTGCGATTTTAAACCATAATCTGAAGCACAGTATGAACAATAAGTGGAGTATTTTATCACATATAATTGGAAATCCTTTAGACCCGATGTGTTTTTGGCAGTTGACTAACAACCATTTCTATTACAGGATTATTATCGAGACCAGGAGATCCTAAGGCTTTTGAATCCTTATAAAGTACTGGTTCTTTGCTCTGAACTGCAACTCCTTCCTTATGGTGAACATAATGAGGATAGCTTCAAGAAATTGTTGAAGGAGCTACTAGAGGTAAAATTGTCAAGTTCAAGCAAGGAATAGTTTTTGATGTGTCAGCGACAGAGAATGCTGAGGTATGACACTTGTGCATAGACGAGTTCATCTATACTTCTTTTGCCTTTTCTTTCTGTCCTCAGCCTGCCTAGGGAATTTTATAATATACAATAATATTTGTGGTAAGCTTGTGGAGTGATTTTATTTGTAATGATGTTGCTAGCCCTTTTGCTAAAGATCACCTTGATTAATGATAGGAGGTTGAATTTTCTTCTGTTAAAGAAATTGCGCTTCTTTTTTTTTATTGATCGGAACTCCTAAGGATATCCATTGCAAAATGAACATTGTTGAAGCCAAATTGGTCAACAATTTTATTATCACCAAGGTAAAATTATCACATAATATCTTATTGCATGTCGTAAATCATCTTTTTAAATATGACTTTGTCAAATATGCAAACTAATTCGGGTTAGCTATTATTTATCCAGCCTCACATTTGGGAGATTGAAGCCTAGTTCTTTAAGGGCAAGAAATGCCAAATCATCAAGCACATAGGTCAACAAGAATGTGGAGTTTCAGGTTTCTTGTAAACCATTCACTCTGTCCAATATTACAGCTGAATAGAACACTTATCCTGTTAGCCTAATGCTTGGCATGGCCTATAGAACAAACTTCTTGCAATGGGTAGCGGACTTTATTTCCAATCCAAGACGACCATTTTTGTCCTTCCAAGTTTGGAATATGCTTTGATTGGATCTATGTTGAAAGTTTCTCCAATTCATTATTATGGAGGCAGTGGTGGGGGTTCATAATCCTTAGTCAAACCAAGCATTGGTTCTGCATGCAAGAGCCTCAGTTTCTCCAGCAACTTCTATTTTGTATTATGTTTGTCTCTATTGATCATTCGGGGGACCCTCTAGTGAAACATGGTCGGCAACTCTATTCTGCATTAAATGTGTTCATTGTTGTTAACTGGAAATCATAAATGTGGCCGTTGGTACCAAATGCAGGAAATTCTTCTTACATTGTCGTTGAAATTTCATTGCTAAGTTAGGCCAGGTAAACCTGTTTACTACCCCTTTCACACCATTGACCGGATGAGGCCTGAGATTTCCAGAAATCATGTGTCCAATTTCTTATTAATTATAATACTAGCTAGTACCTAAAGTTAGAGTTGGAACTTAGCCTGAGCTATTGCAAATCATCGACGATACAACGGGGTTTCTTGGATTTGCGATCCAACTGTTCAAGTGGCATAGGTGAATTTGGTCCATCATACAAAGTCTTAAATTGCCACCACGTATGGTTGGCAAGTATTGAAGTTTTGAGTCATCTGTAATGAGTCATGTCAACGCATTAACATCCACAAATAAACTACAGACAACAGAGTACATCACATCAGACCAATGTGGAATAGAGTGGCCTTTTTTTCACACGAGTTGCATGCATTACCTGGGTAGACTACAAGCACAAACACAAGCACTGATTTTGTGGTCTGGGCTGCCCAACATTCCTTCCTGGAGAGTCGTGACCCACCATCAACAGGCGCGTGACGGCAGGCCGAATTCCCACCTTCTGATGTCATGGATATGTTTTTGTTGGAAGGTTTTCTTTTGCCTTGGCACTAACCATGAGCCGAAACTAGGGGATGCCAAGTCTTTTTCCAAGTGCAAAAAGTAACTTGATTCAATGGTTGACATTTCTGATACCAGATTAACAGCAATGCAAGTAAATTTGTGGTTGAGCCAAGCCACTGGGCTACTTTTTGTGTTAGATGGCTTAATGAGATGCTTGTAAACTGATTCAAGGAGAGCATAATAACTTACTGTATGCGGGAGAGGTTATTGATTAGGACTAGAGAAGGGGACGGTGCCACCTCAGTTTTGTTGGCAGTAGTAATAGGTGAAATCGCACCAGATTTCTCACACACGTTACTCAGGCTACTGAAGGAATGCAGTAGCGTTAAATAATCGGTGGTAGTGCTGAGCCCTCTTAGAGTATGAGTGGGGATTAATTTGAGTTTAATAATGATTTAAAGATGTCACCGACAAGTTTGGACTCGCCCAGAACACTTCGTCGGTTTACTAAAAAAAATCTCTTTTTGCACACTGATGTGTAATTAACTATTGAATTGAATTTGAAAGGCTTTTAAATCTTTAAAAAATTTTAAAACCCAACTTTTTTGTTTATCAAAGTTAAATAGCCTTTTAATCTTGAATAGTGAAAGTTTCACCGAAGTCTTTACTTTTTATGCGCTGATCATAACAAGTGCGGCATAGCATGGAAAGCTGAAAACATCAGTAAGCTACCGGAACATCATGTAATACAAAATACTAAACCAGAAAATGAGTTAACAGATCTCTGTCTAGTGATAATACATATGGATGAGACAAATCATAACAATAGTCGGTCCAGACACCATCTTAACAACAATTCCATACCAAGTTACTAAAAAGATTAAAGCGCAGGTCTACACTGATAATGCCAGGTAGCAACATCGTGAGTTTGCATCTACTTGCAAGACCTACCCCACACCGCACGCAAACTATCCTATTTCTATTTGCTTTTCACACTATGAAGCATCACTTTGAACATATAATATATCTAATCTATCTGCTCCGTCTATAAATACACCAAATCCTCCAAGCACCTGCGAATCATTGGTACCCTTTCTCACTGAGATCAAAATGCAGAAGAACACGTTACTGATGGGTTCCTTTAGTGTTTTAAGTCTCCTCATCTTTGGCCTGCAAGTCTCTGAGGCTCAAATGGTGCCAGCCATGTACGTCTTTGGAGACTCCTTAGTAGACGTTGGCAACAACAATCACCTCCCACTGTCTGCTGTCAAAGCAAATTTTCCTCACAATGGGATCGACTTCCTCGGCAAGAAAGCTACAGGAAGGTTCTGCAATGGAAAGAATGCTGCTGATGTCATTGGTGAGTTTCACTGGAGGAACAATTCCTATTCAATCTCTGCGAATTCCATGCTTCTCGAGTTCACTTGGG
Source organism: Erythroxylum subrotundum (assembly GCA_027563845.1). NCBI lineage: Eukaryota > Viridiplantae > Streptophyta > Magnoliopsida > Malpighiales > Erythroxylaceae > Erythroxylum > Erythroxylum subrotundum. Next base: position 19,124,301 of record JAOQMQ010000005.1, on the reverse strand, counting down.
GCGGTTGGTTTGGTTAATTCCCAATCCCACTTTCGTTTTTATTCAACAATAATTGAATATTAAATAAAATTTAAAAGATTTATAATTAATTTTATTATATAATCTATATTCTTAAAAAAATAATAAAAGTATTACATTTTACTAAGACAATTTTTCAATATAGTTAAAATCAACGTTATTGTTTAAAATTAAATATTTTTTGGGTAAAAAAATTAAATATTGTCTTATTTTGATAAATAACTATTTGTAAAATTGTTAAGATAAAATAAATTTATTGAATAAAATATCAAATCTAAATTTTTATTCTAATTTAAGTGTAAAATAATTTAATAATTAAATTTATATTTTTCATAATTATTATTAATAATTAATAATAAAATCAAGCTACGATAAAAAAAATTAAATTAATTTTTATAATTTTTACAAGTTTTAAAACTGAAAACTAAAAATTAAGCCAAATGAAATTACAACTTCTAAACGCTTTTAAAAAAGTTGTCCTTAAAATTACTTTGTAGCCAAGTCATAGTTTTTGAGATTTGGCCTTCTCTTTTAGTGCTGGGGAGCATCTTATTCCTTTCTCGTCTTCTACATACTTCAACTCATTGTTCAATGACTTCATGAGGTAGTATAGGAGTCTTAATACATTTTGATACGCTAATAGTATTAAGGTCGAATGGTTCTTTTCGACAGCTTGCATGTTGAGTAAGAATAAGAACCTGACAAGAAAATAATTCAAAAGTTCACTTTTTCACATGATATGCTAACTATGCCTATGAATCAATTAATGCATTTTCATTTATCACGGAGTCAGTTGCATGTCATTTTCGTGTCAAATTATAGAGAGGGGGAAAAAAAGAAAAAGGAAAGGGAAGTCGAAGCTAACTGCTTGCAGGATCAGATTGATGCTGATTTTCATAGATTATGTGTTACAGCTTCTCGAGTGTCTTTTAACTTTTTTATTGTTCCTTGAAGAAAAGGCATGCAATGCAATAGCTATACCCCATCCGCCATACGCATATCACTTCTTGCTATTTTATAGGAAAGAGATTGATACCTAATGTAATGTATTAGTACTCATATCTTGGCAGCTGAGAAAGTAGGCCTACCCTCTTCTCCACCATATCTGTCCTTGCCATCCAAGAATGCCTCCTCCGCCGTTACCGGTGTCAATTTCGCCTCTGGCGGTGCCGGAATTTTCAATGGCAGCGACCAAACTCTGGCAAGTCAAATGAATGCTTCCCTACTCAAATTTATTTTTCATACATTTATGTAAATGGAGTATATAAATGGATGGCCTACTTTGGTTCTATAAACCCATAACTCCTTATCGGAAAAGGTCGGACCCAACAATACTTAAGCCTGTTCTGAAGAAAAGCCCAGTCCAAAATAATGATATGCCAAACCCCCCGTCTTGTGGTTTAAATTGCGGTGCCGGTGAGCATGGATCGAGAACACGAGACCTTCAGATCGTCAGTCTGACGCTCGAGTTATACCGCTTGGCCAATCAGTTTCTAATTTTCTTTTATATTTTCAAACAAATTCAGAAACAATCACTTCCGCTAACGCAACAAGTTGGGTACTACGAACAATCGGTAGGAAATGTTGGAGCTCAAACCCAATTGTCGAAGTCACTTATTGTGATTGTAATCGGTAGCAACGACTTGTTCGGTTACTCGGGCTCCTCTAATCTTCAAAAGAGCACCACCCCACAACAGTACGTGGATTTAATGACTGCTACATTAAAAGGACTTGTAAAGGTACCTAATCGGCGTTACCATTTATGAGTATATTCTCCTCCTGATTCAATCAGTTTCTTGTTTATTTAGTGAAACCCCAATTTCATTGTTTTGCCAGAGAATACATGCAACTGGTGCACGTAAGTTTTTATTAGTTGGGGTGGCTCCAATAGGATGCATTCCATCACAAAGGGCCAAAAACAAGAATGAAGAATGCAATGAACGTCTCAACTCCATGTCTGTTATGTACAACCAAGCTTTGAAGTCAATGTTGGAGGAACTGAAATCAGAGCTTCATGGCCTATCTTACTCCTATTTTGACTCCTACACCAGCTTGCTCAACTTAATTCAGAAGCCATCCGATTATGGTCTGTAACGTATCAGTTACTAATGATTTCTTTCTTTTTTTTCTTTGCTAATTAGTCAGAAAAATATGCTTAAACTAAGCAAGCAATTAATGATCTGATCTCTTTTTTCAGGGTTTAATGAGGTCAAAGCCGCTTGCTGTGGGCTTGGAGACTTGAAAGCTAATGTCCCATGTCTGCCAATTGCTACTTACTGTTCCAATAGAAAAGACCATGTATTCTGGGACCCATATCATCCAACAGAGAGAGCAGCTCGAATTCTTGTGGATACCCTTTTCGACGGTCATCCAGATTACGCTTTTCCTATTAACCTGAGGCAGCTACTTGCAGTCTAAGCTCTGCCATTGACAATCACTTCTCACAAGGCAGGCGCCATACAGATAGTAAAAAAAAAAAAAAACGAAGGCAAATATCAATGCACAAATGTACTTGCCTGAATACTGAGAATAGCTCCTGGTGTAGTGATGATTATATATAGACATTTGGGTATGCAAAATTACAGAAAAACTATGCTTTCGACAAACCTAAATTTCTCATTCAATTCGTCAAAACAGAGATCTTGGCTTTAAAAGCTTCAGTAACATCTTTTCTACGAAGTACTTTTTTTCAAATACTTCAGCTTTTGAAAAGTCCAAAAGTAGTTTTGTCTACCGCAAAAACTATTTTTAAAAAAAAGTAAGTATTTGGCTGTATTTTTTAAAAGCGCTTTTGAAGTAGAAACAACTTTTTTAAAAACTCAAATACAATTTTTTTAAAAGCTAAAATTTGGAGCTTTTTAAAAATTATTTTAATTAAGCTCACCTGGTTTTTATGCGCATTAGAGCTATTAATGCATGGTCTGTTGTGAAGTTTGCGGAATGATTGAATACAACGGCTTACATTTAGTCAACTATATATATATATATAACATAATGATAGGGCCCTCAAGAAATGCTTTGCATGTATTTTTGACTCGTTAATAAGAGGTTGGCTCTGCAACCTGCACCGTTTCTTTTAGTGACCTCACTGAGGTACGTCCCTGTTTGGTTCGGCTTTTGAAAAGTCCAAAAGTACTTTTGTCTACCGCAAAAACTATTTTTAAAAAAATGTAAGTATTTGGCTGTATTTTTTAAAAGCGCTTTTGAAGTAGAAACAACTTTTTTAAAAACTCAAATACAATTTTTT
>JAOQMQ010000005.1:19099148-19119623 GCA_027563845.1 Erythroxylum subrotundum | reverse complement strand
GAATTTCACCTACTCTCGAGATCTTCACCGATACTTCCCGCATCCCTCACCTATCTCGCAAGTTCTTCGAGTTTTGCTCGCCAACTCGCAAGACTTTATCTTGTTCCCTTGTCAACACGCCTTCCTCGTGCCGACTTGCATGCTAAGCATTAGCCAAAACTTGCCAACACTCGCACGATCCCGCAGTCTGAACTTAGGGGCCTAACAGTTATTTTGTTAAAAATCTTGAAAAATAAAATTTTGTTAAAATTTTGTTTGATATCATATTTTAAATATATTTTAATTAATTATATTTTATACACCCTATTTATAATGACAGAATGCTTAAAATCAAATATATTGCGGTATTTCATTTCCAATAGCTCTTGAAGAAAAAAAAAATACTCCAATATTTTCTTGCATCAACATATCATTAGTTACATAATATCTTCAAAATATAGTTTAATAATCGAAAATATTGTATAATTCATCGATATAACCATAATATCCACCGTTCCATTGCTATAGCAAAATCAAGTAACATAATTTAATACAATTTACATTCCTCTGATAATGCAAATAATGTAAAATATATGTTGTATACACAATACCTTAACCAAAAGCCTTCAATTGATGCAAACTAACCAAGTTAACACTACAAAAATTGTTTGCATCACAACTACAAAAGACCCAACTAATACAAAATAACCTAGTTAGGCAATATCAATTGCATCATAAATTCATAATACTTACAAAAATATTAATATGCTTTCTCAAATGATTCATAGACTAGAAAATGGATAGAGGAATCCAAGTACAAAAGACTTTTTTAAATGACTTGGTAAAGAGAACAAAACTTGAACTTTAGTAAGATCATTACAGAGTAACACAGCAGCCTTACCAACATCCATTTCAGATATGTCAATATTAAGAAGCTCACTGATGAGCTCTTGCATCTTCTCATCAGTTAAGGAATGAGATTTAGACTCCACAATCAAAGCATTTATAACAGCTGCATATTGTGACGCTATTTGTTCACAAATAAACTCAAACTTAACCGTGAAATTGTCTAATCTTGACTCAATAGTATTCTGAAGTGTTGCTGGTCTTTTTTTCTTGTAAGAACTTTCCTTTCTTGGTGATAGATTTTTTCGCCTTTTTATTCCATGGCTGCTTGAAGGAATAGCCGATCTCATTCTATCAATCCTTTTTTCTTCCTTTGTTTTAATTTCATGGACCTTATATTGAAGGTACAAACAATAGATAACATAATGGATAGCAAATAAGAAAACCATCATATTATTTGTTGTTTGTTAAAGTATCAAAAGTTGCTTTAGTTTGTACCGTCATTTGCGAATAGGAGGGTGAGCCATGTTGATCTACATTAAAAAAATTCAGAAAATAATTATCCAACATATAGATAGGGCATGTTAAAAAGCTAGGTAATAGCAATAGAAAAGAGATAAAACAAGAAGCGGAGGTAATAGAGAAAGAAGATCAAGAAGAAGATTAGCTCCTATGCATACTTTAAACCAAATAGCTGACGTGCTTCTAGTTTCCAACCTTGATAAAAATAAATCAAGTTTAGCTCAATTGATTAAGAAATGATATGAATGAACTTTTCTAGTGGTGAATGAATGATAATTGATATTAAAGGAGCTAAAAATTGATGAGAATTTGCATGAAGAACAAACTTTTTTTGTTGATTAGAATGTTAGGAAAAGTCTTTTGAAGAGAATACTTTTATATATGTTGCTAAGTTGCCTATGTGTAGTAACAAATTAGTAATATGACATAACATAATGGGACATGTTTATTTTGATGTATTTAAAATTATGAATGACAATGATGTTGTGCAAGATCTTTCCTAAGTGATTAAAACTAAAGAAATTTGTCAATCACATCAGCTCAGTAAGCAAGCAAGAATTTCTTTTATAAACTTCTTGGAGAGCAAAGTAAAGGTTGGAACTACTTAACTCTGATGTATGTTAACCTATGAGTAAGATTTCACTAAATGAGAGTAGATTCTTCGTGTTATTTATGTATGACTATAGCAGATATAGTTGGATTGCATTATTGAGGACCCGGGGATAAAGTGCTTATTAAATTTAAAAAAGTGAAGACTGCAAAAGGAAGTTTTTGATTAAACGAGTGAATATTTTAGTATATTGGCTATATATGCTACCCACCAAAATACTTGAAGTTAGAACACCATATTTGATAGTGTAGTAACACCATCTTTGATAGTGTAGTAACACTAAATTCAATAAGGCAATAACCAAGAAGGGATGGGTTGCATCTATGAAATGGGAAATTTTCATGATAAATAAGAGTGAAAGAACACCAATAGCAACAAAACAACATCAGCCCAAAGACAAAACACAACTTAAAATTGAAAGACACCACATTGAGTTGTCCTATCCTTTTCCTTCCATGTTCAATATGGTATAAACAAATTATGTTTCTTTATGCAGAGACATTTATATTGTGCATAAAATAGAAGCTCCAGAAACCAAGAAGCGCAAGTGCATAAATGAAGAACTTACAGGAACTCGAACTGGGTATTTCTTGATGATCTTGTTAGATTCTTGGAGTCGTTCACTTACATCATAACCACAAACATCGTTTAATGTAAACAATATATATATATATATATAAGTATGCATAGAATGTAGGATTATATTATATAAGAGCTCTCTTTGTTCATAAGGCATTTAAATATGCATATCAATACACTAGTTTATATGTAAAAACTATACATTTACAGCTTCAGATTGTATAATATTATGAGCCTAATTTTAATTGAGAAATAAGTAAGAGAAAATGGTTTCTCTTGATATCCTAGAGGTTGCATGAATACCCTCATCGGGACTAGCATATTAAAATGTAAATTCTTTTCCAACATATTTAACAAATTGGGAATCCTGTCATAAACTACTGTAGATATAAATTGTTAACAAACTACTTACAGCAGTAACACTTCACACACAAAATCTTCAAGAATCCATAGTTGAAAGAACATAAGGACAACAAAAGACCTCTTCTTGACTAACAGTGGTGATAATGTAAATAAAAGACAACAAAAACACCTAGAACAGTTACAATTATCAAAAATAATATCAACACATTATGGTTAGATACCCAAGTGAAGCAATCATTCTCTCCACTTCAGTGAATGTTGGTCATCAAAATGCAGAAAACCAGAAACCAGGATGTGTCCATCTGCATTGAAGCTTACAGTGTTTACGCAACCTTTATGCTTGTCTAGCTTCTTGTAGATCTCAAGTCGTTGCACAAGGTCCTGTATCATATAATAATCATCAAATTGGAGCTTCAATATATCAAAGTGAAACGAGATACAGAGAGACCGAATAGTGTCATGAATTAATCATTTATACACCAGAAAACCGAAAAGTATGCTTGCATGAGGGAGTTGGAGAATCGTCCAAGGCATGCATACAAAACACGAGTTAAAACTTCAACTCACTGCCACTTGGATCACAGAACTTGCTGCAATGAGTTTTTCGTTGCATCCCAGGAATCAAATTCTGCGACTTTTCTGAAAATAATGATTGCACCAATGTCCCTTGCGCCACCATGATGGTGGTGGCTCTAACTACCACTCAAAGCATGGTTTCTGAAGTGGATGAGAGATAATAATTGATGTTAGGTCTTAGATACAGGTGTCGAAGCAACTACTTTATGGCTAGGTTGTGCCAGGACACACACATACACACAAAAAGTCATTGCTGTCTTTAGCTTCTTTTCAAATTTTAACACAACATTTGTGGTGATAAATCCAATCTGCATAACTTTACACAATCCCTCAAGTAAAAACGAGGAAAAAAATTGAAAACCTACTCTACCGCTCAGTGATATCGAGACCAATAATACTTCCATCAAGCCGTTGAAGCCCACTCTCATACAGAAGACTTGTGGCCTTTTCTACATAAATCCCCGACTAGAAGCTATACGCAACCGTCAAGGATTTTCTTTTTTATACCACTACAAAACACGAGCCATGACACGCATACAAGCAAGGTATTGAGCTACTCGGCTAACTAATAAAACAGCAGATATAGTTGCCCGCTCTAAACTAAATGAGTTAGAGTAGATCTTGATTGAAAGTTGTTTGTTGTTCCAGAAAGAAACCGGTCATTTCCTACTGTTACAGGATTCATTCCAAGAAAGGGAACAGACTCCTGATAAGGACAATAATTTCCATTTACTTAAAACTCATCACAAGTTCAGACGCAATGATAAGAACATCAAGCTATTCGAAGACGGCCTTAAATGAATCGTCAGTTAAATGTGAAAGAAATCTTCTTTTTCTTCTCGGTCAGTAAAAATCAAGTTTTTTACTATACAAGAATTTGAATTTGATCATTATACCTTTCAACTTCTCCAGCCAAAGGAAAAATAACCAAAACAACAAAATCCAGATCAACAGTTCTAAAGCAAATCCCAGATAAATCAACAGTTCTAAAGCAAATGCAAATCCCAGATACATCAACAGTTCTAAAGCAAATCCCAGAAAACGTTAAGAAAATCATTAGAACGTACAGTAAGAAAGCACCAACCTTTGCTTGGTGAAGGCTACAGTTTGCTATGATGGATAGAATTCAGACCAACCCAGCAAAAATAAGGACCTGGGTCTTGGAAGAGAGCTAGAGAGATTAGTTGTTCGGTGAGAGTCTAGTTTAGACGAAGAAAAGTAGCGTGGGGTAGGTAACTGAGTCCCCTGTAATATAGTAAACTAATAACTAGTTGGCACGGAGGAAGAGAAGCAATTGATGAGAGAGTTGTAGGAGTTGGAATTTGGAAAGATGGGTAATACAAACCAAGCTCAAAATGACCTTAGTTTGGAGGAAAAACCACAAATGCCTCTCAGAGACAGTCGTGAAAGCATGAGTTCAACGCATGAGTTCTTCGGTGTTTGTAATTTTTAGGAATCGAAAACCAAACCCAGTAGAAAAGAAGGGAGAAATATGCAATTATACGGACAGAAAAAAATTGAAGAAGAGAAAAGGTTAAGAGAAAATAATATCTGTTATTAGTAGAGTGAAGAAGGAGACAGTGGCGGGTAAAACTCAGCGCCAAACAGAGACGTTCATTCCATACCCATACTTTTTTTTCCATACCACCTAAACATTAAAGGCTGTTTGGAACAGGATGAATTGAATTCATCTGTTTGGAACCAACAAAAGAGGATGGATTGAATTCTGCCGTGGGTTTAAAACCCACTTTCTTGTTATCAAAAAAAAAAAACCCACTTTCTTAACAAATTCAATTCACGTCCCAAGTCATCTGAATTGGACCCAACAGCCCCTCTCTTTTGTTTTCACGCACAAACCCAATATACCATTTATTCCAACATGAATTTTATACTCAAATGGCGCCAGCCATCTTTTTTTTTTCTTCTTTTAAAAATTTTCTAAGCCTTTTTAATTAAAAATTAAGAACTTTTAAATCTTTATAAATTTAGAAAAGAGTTTTCTAATTGTTTTCAAAGGTTGATTTTATCATAATTGTTTTGAAATTAAGTTTAATTTTTTCAAGAGTTTAATTATTAAATTATATTAATTATCAATTCAATCCCAAACTTAAGGCAATTATTTTTCTTAATATGAAATTATTTTTCTTAATATGATTAAGATTAATAATATATTGATTCCTAATTAATTTTAGAAAAGTGGTTTTTAAAATAAGAATTAATTGGTTTCAATTAGATTGAAATTAATTAATTAGAATTTTTAAAATTAAAAAAATTATTTTTCAATAATTAAATTTATTTATTTCAATAATTAATTTGATCTAGCTTGATATCATTTTCAATCAATTTTTTCTTTTCATTTTAATAATAAACTTTTTTGATGATATTACTTATAATGAAATTGATATTTATAAATTGCACTATGTAAATATTAATGTTTATTAGTTAATAATATTATTTTTTAGTCAAGGATAAATGTGTTATATGAAATAATTAAATTCAATTATAATCTTATTAAATTTATTTCAAACAGCGTAAATTGAACTCAAGTCAATTTCATTAACGTAAATGAATTAAATTTATTGTGTCGCAGACAACTTCTAAACAACCGCAACTTAAGAGTTCAATAATAAATACCGTCTGCAATATGTAGGTACGGAAACAAAAAAAAATGTTCTTAATTGTTCGGGCAGTAGTACAGTTTTGGACTGAGCTTTATGTAACACTTATATGTAAAACAAATCCATAGATTTGAGACATTTCTATTTTGCAAGTTCTATTATCTGGTCTCTTTTCATAGTTCACACTTTGGCGACTTTTCTTAACCAGAATAGTAAATGAATAATGAAATACAAATCAGAATTGATGCCCAAGAAACATCTACGTCCATTCTGGAATTTGCAAATTTTAAAATTTGCATTTCTTATTTCAGGATTTGCCGTGGTTCTATCTGCTTCTTGTGGTCTACGAAGGTTACGTGCCTTCCAAATTACTAACCATTGCTCCGAAAGAAACAATCATGCTTTGTGGGACGTAGTTCGTCCAACAGAGGACGCCGCAGGTTGTTGTTTTTCCTTATTATCATACAGAATTCCATACATGAACGTGAAAAACTTTGGTATGTCAGAATAGGTAATAGTTAGCAAGCAGAAGATATGTGGACGGAAAGAAGACCTTTAACACTGTTCAGATTGCGAATGAAACTGTTCGGATTGGGAAGGAGACTGTCCAGATTGCGAAGGAAATATCTCCTGGAAAAAAAGGTTGAGGTCACCGGTAAGAACATCAAAGGCCAACATCTTGTCAACTGCGTCCTGCATTTGGATCAAAATTTCAGAATATATCCTGATGCAATATGCGTGATTTCATCATTGCATTTGCCAGTAAGACCTTGTATTCCTGATCTTGCAATAATATCTTCTCGTTACGCAACCTCTCGACAAAGTTGTTATTCCCAATAGCAGCCAACACTAACGTTGCTCGTTTAACAACATCCTCTGGCACGCCTAAACGGTCGATCAGCGATCTATCAGGTTAGAGACTAGGCAACATAATCAAATATCACTTCAAGTGTAGATCTACTCGTGTCGTAAGCTGAAGTCAAGTTCAATCCTAACGAGACCCTACTTGTGCCATTCGTTTATGTGTTTATAATATAACATGCAGTCTCAAGCCTAAACCGAGGGAGATTGTGATTGGATGATGGAAATGTAAAACAGGAGGTAAACAGTCTATAATTGCGTTTGTAGGCAGACCGTATGTAAAGTGTCGGGTACTTCAGGGACTTGACTCTGGGTCCTCCTATTTTACACTTGAAGCACGAAAATGAAGCAAGCAAACAAAAAATTTTAGGTCCTACTTCTTATTAAAGATATTAGTATCCTATCATTTGTCTGTAATGATTCCCAATCAAAAGAAACACAAAATTTCAAAAAAAATCTCCTCTCGTTTTAACATCATTTGCATGTACAAAAACCTTTCAGGAAACCAAATATAGAAAACACAGAACGTACCAGCAAGTTGTGCACAGTGAAGTCCTGCAAATCATAAACATGTAATTTTGCCATCAAGAATTCCAGAAATCATTCCCAGGACTCCATGAGACATGAAAAAACACGCACTCACCATAACTAAGATGTGCATGACCAGGAATTAACCTGCCAAATAAGAACCCAGAGAAATATTATGGAAAAGAAAAAAGGCAAGAGCTCATGATCAAAAATGAAACAGGATGCTGGCGCATGTAAATGACGATAAACAAACAATGACGCTTAATCATTCTAGAGCCGAAATGTAGTCATCTTCTTCCTGAGAAATAGGATAAAAGACACAAGACTTGTCTATGATTTAAATAATTTAAAAAATTCTTAATCTTTTTAATTCAAAAAAAAATCTTTATAATTTTAAAATTTTAGTTTGTTAAAAATAACAGTAAACAAACATGGTATGAACACCAAATATAGATCAATCAAATACAATTAATATGATAATAAAAATAGCTCTTAAATCTAGCTTATAATAATAATTTATTGTAATTATCTTAAATTATTTAATTAATTAAATTTAATTATTTCAAAACACTTTTAAGAATTAAATTAGATTATCATATTATTAACATTTGATTAACCCAAATGTACCGTTCATATCACGTATATTTAATTATTATTTTTTAGTAAAACTTTAAGAGTTCTAAAAATTAAAAAAATAAAGATTTTTTAATAATTTGAAAATTAATTTATTTGAAAGAGCTATTTAAATTTACCTATATAAGAATACGATGTCCTCAACATTTCCAGAATTATTGTCTGGCCTCAGGACACTCATTGTATAAAACTTCACCATCTCAGACTGGAGCAATTCAAGACAGTATTTCATATAACTCTTCGAGCATTTGCACAGTTAAATGGTAATTAGCAAATGAAACTTTACAAGAAAACATGCCTCCAGCAAGCAACTTTCATTGAACAACTCAGTCAAGTGAGTACACACCAAAACCTATAAGAAGATAATGAAGTCAGCAATATTTTTATATGACTAACTGATATATTTGACGTTCCTTCATCACAATGCCTTTGTACGATCACCAACATGGCAGATCAACTTCAAATGCATTACTTGCTGGTTTTAACTTGCAAAATAAGTTTAGAGAGGGAATGGCATATCGTAAATAAGATAAAATGGTCAGAAATTTTCAAAATCAGGTATATAATGGTAAGTAGTCAAAAACTAACAAAAAAGAAAGGTCTGGCAGAATCAAGTAGCCGGAAGTTTGTGATACGGATATGTTGGAAACTGATAAAGAATGAAGTGAAACGCTGGGACGCCCAGGCCCGAGCCCGGCCTGACAGTTTCTGCAGGAGCCCAGAGTCGGAGGCAGCCAGGCCCAAGTCCAAGCCCGACACGTCCGGCCAGACCTATATTTATTTTTTAAATTGAAAACGACATCATTTTCATAAAACGACATTATTTTCCTTATAGCTGAAAGGCCTCAGGCGGGCCTGGGCAGCCGCAGCTCACTCAAGGCACGGTCAACCCAAATGCGGCCAGGAGGACCTGGGCTCAAATGTCATCCCTAGGGATGCGTGCAAGTACTTAGCAACTGCCACAAGCGTTTCTTTCCAGAAAAATGTTACTATGGCAAACGACAAGACTTAAGCAAAGCATCATCCTGCTGTTGCTGTAAAGAACTGGAGAAAATGATAAGCATCAATGTGTTGTAATCATCTAGTTCACCATGGCCATTGTGAAGTATAAAATAAACCCAGAAAAATGAGATCTAACTGGTTTTCAGAAAACCACTGTGCTAATACGATTTTCTCAGTTCATCTGGATGAAGAATACCAAACCTTGGGAGGGTCAGCACTTTCAACAAAGTGGTTTATGGTTCCACCAAGCAAACCTATACCATCTGTATTGCATATTGTGATCAATATCAATGTCAATCATTGTTATAAGATAAAAGGGAAAAATAATAAAAATCATAAAAGCTAGTCCATTTTCCTCATTGCGTATGATACATCCAAGAAAACAAAAATTAGGAAGGTTTACCTTCTGTAAGAGTGCCTTTACCAAATTCATCCAACAGACACAATGATCTTGAAGTTGCCTGCCTGAAAGTTTGACAATTTGAAGAATAAAATTTAAAGTGTGGGTTGTAAATGTATATTAAAGCTTTGAGCAACTTAAGCTGGGATATTCACAACCTTGAATTTATAAGGAATTAATAACCAAGATAAGGTTTATCATATATATAACCGATATACTAGGTCTTTTTTCCTGATTTGTCCTTTCAAATGGAGATGTCAAAAACCACACTAACCACCTTCATACCTTAACATCATCCCGACTTGATGCAGATCTATCATAAATGTTGATTGTTCTGCGGTCATTAGTTTGCTTCCTGTTGCGCAAAATATCCTGTTGCAAGTTGAACAGTAGCTAGTGTAGCCAATTACAATTCTGATGAAGGAAACATAATGAAAACATGATTCAAGGAAAACCTATCAGTCAATCCCACAGTAGCCGCATCTGCAGGGACAAAACTTCCAATATGGGAAAGGAAAACAATCAAAGCCACCTGCAAGAACAAGTTTCAGAATGTAAATATACATAGGAAATTGGTGTAATATAAAAACGAAAATCACATGCATAGCAATCATATGCACCGGAGAAATTCCTTTTGCAACATTAAAAAATAAATCAAATTGAGATGAAATTCCATTTTTCTAAATACTGCTGAAGTAGTGAAGCTTAAACTTTGTACCTATCATGTTTAAGGGCTCTGAAGTCAACATTGTTAATTTGCTAGAGTTTGTACATCTAAAAGATAATCTGGGCAAGTACAGCAAAGTCCATTCACTTGAGAGAAAACGGCTAACATATTTTCTGGAAATATAATTACAAAATAGACTCAAAATAATCACATCTATGCTCATATGTCAAGATGACATGAACAGGCATGAGTTGTCGTTAAAATCAATTATTTAACTGACAGCACAAACATGAAAATACAAACACATTCCCACAGTCTCTCCATCTCTCAAAGATAGAACCAATAACCTGCTTTATGTAAATACTTTTTCCTGAATAATTTGGACCAGTGATAATGTTAATCCTTCCTGAAAAACAATTTTAAAATATCAAAAGGTTACTGGTATAGAAAGATGAAAGTAAAATATAAACGGGAGTTACAGATTTCAGAGATTAATTTGCTAATCATTATACCATCATGAAGAATTTTTGTATCGTTTGGAATAAATGTGTCAACAGTCATTTCCTGCAAAACATGTCTGGAAAAGTGAAATCAGGTATGAATCATAGTGTTTATAGCCAAATGGGACAAGAGGTCCTCAAGGAGTCGTTGCAATAAAAAATGGAGCATATGAGTCATTCATATCTCACCTCCCGTTGTGTATGTCAAGCAAGCTTTCTTCAGTCAAAATAGGTCTCACATAATTGTTCTGGCGTGCAACTAGGGCCAGTGACAAAAGGCTAAGGAACAGAAATTGTATGTTATATAGTACAATACAACAACAACAGCCTCTGAGAGTCAAGCTAAAACGCAGAGTCTAGGGATGTTATATAATATAATAAACTGAATAAATCGTAGTGAGGGAACGAAAGCACTTGTAACGGATTCTTACCAATCGAGTTCAGCTGTGAAGTTTGCAGCCTTCAGCAGATGCGCTGAAAAGAGCAGTATATGTGACACCAGATCTCTGATGATTGCTCTCTCCATATCTTCAAAGAGAAGTTTGGCGAATGAACATCTTTGGGAAACAAGGTACAATCTAACTAAAAGAATTACATTCTAAAGAAAGGTATACGGCTAATTTATTGAGATCTCACATAGAAAATCCATCACGTTAAGGAAGCTAGTATGAACTTGAATCCAATAAATTGCATGAACAATATTTGATGTGTCCATATTTTCCCGCAGCCCATAAAAGTATTCAAATCTCATCAAACTTTGAATAACTAGAATAAGATGTTAAATTTACCTAAAATTTTATGATAAATATCTCCAAGGCTGTCATCCAATTCTTGTGTTTTTGGGGTACGATAAAAATACCTATTGGTCTCTCCGTCAGCATTGGAAAACTTCCATTCACAGTAAATCTTCCTTAGTCAATGCAGAATGTAGTATAGTATTACCAATATCTCTATTTTCTTAATAACTGATTTAGCAACTTGCCACAAATTCAAAATCTGGACGCTTTTCAAGTGATGCTTCATCAAGTTTTTCTTCAAAAAAACACAGCAAATATCCTGCGTACAAAGAACAAAAGAAATGAATAACAAGAAAAGAACCATAAATGTCACCAGCCCCAAAATCAACGATGTCTTTCCATGAAAAGATATAGGACATTGGCAAACTTAAATTTGAACTGCATTCCAAAAAACTAGGCAGCCAACACACATCTTTCAGCTCTGTGCTAGTTCTTCAATCACTACAGCCAAATGGAGCTCATAAGATTTGTACCAGACAATGTTGCAATACTAAACTAAATTATCAGTAAAAAGCCCGATTCTTCTATTAATTTTAGCTTAACAATGAAACAGAGTATTCCACTAGAACTTGAATATTCATCTATTGTCAACAAGTTGAAATTGAGGATTAACGGCTAATACTTCATGCATGCACTTTTTCATATATATGCATCATTGCTTCCACATGTATCCAGAATGCATCATTGCAGCATAAGAAAGAAATATAAAAGATAATCTAGGTGTTATACATAGTACTTTGTGCACTCTATATGTTCTTAAACGAGAAGAGATCCATACAAAAATCAAATTAAGCATGCCAAGTTTTCAGTTGTCGAATGGTAGAGAATGATGGCCAACCTATTTGATGCATATACACAACACAGGGAGCAGTCTTCAAGGCAGGAAGTTGTGCAATTTCATATGAGGCAACCTACATACAACTGTCATACTCAGAATAGTTGTAGACGGGTAGTAAAACTCAATATGTGTGAGTTTCACTCATGTATATTATATGAAAAAAAGCACCTGGTGCAGAAACTCAGGCAGTTCATCATGGATTTGCCTCAATTCATCCAACTATATATAAAAAGCGGAATTAGTTTCTAAATGTCTATAACTCCATAAAACTGGTACCCAGCATTGGCGTTATGAATTAAGCAAAAAGTTTTATAGATGAGGATGCAAGTTTCAAGCTTGATGCCAGTAGAAAAGGTTTAATAAAAGAGGAACCAAAAATAATGAAAACTGAAATTTCAAGATATTATCTATCACAAACACACAAAAAATTCATATGTTGGGGTGTGAAAAAGAACAAACTGGAGTTGCAATTTCAGTAGAACCTCGTCGCAGAACCCGTCCTTCACCATTGTCCCATATCCCTTTTCGTTACTTCTATTCACATCAATGACACCGATGACCTACAAAACGCAGTACTGAAGTAAGAATATGATCTACAAATATTATTCGTAATGTTCTATTGACATTACAAGTCATAAAAAAGATATTGATTTAATGCAATTTAACAAAATAATAAAGAAAAGGTAGAAGGAAGAAATATTTGACAACATCAGCAAAAGAAAAAGTAGACCATTAAAATTAGAAGTATAAATCATTTCCTTCTTTCACATTTTGGACCTTCACTTAACCTACTCAAAACTATTTCCTTTTGAGATTTTCTTTCCCTTTTCCATTTGCAGTAATTCTACTTTCCTTTTGAAACTTACACTCACACATGATTCAGGCATATGTGAGTCTAAAATCGCACATAATTCGGGCATATATTGTTGTATCTCATATTGACTAAACATGAAAATGTTAAAAAGTTTATAAGTAGCAAGGGTCAGCTCTAAATAATTAGTTTTAGTCATTTTAGCAATGCTTGACCCAAGCCTAATTCTTGTTAATGGACCCTACACTCTACTCATATTAAAAATTCTAATATGTTATCAAAGCCAATGGTTGTTCGTCTAGATGTTCAGTTCTAGAGGCCTAGTCCGATTACCATTGCGTTTATTTCAAGTAACAACTGAATGTCCAGTCCCGATTGCACTTGAGGGAAAGTGTTATAGTATCTCATATTGACTAAACATGAAAATATTAAAGTGTTTATAAATAGTAAGGTTCAATTATCCAAATGACTAGTTCTAGTCATTTTGGTAAAATTGACTCAAGCTCAATTCTAATATATATAAATAAAAGAAGAGGTAAAAGGAAGAAATTAAATATCATAAGCAAAAGAAAAGGTAGACCATTAAAATTATAAGTATAAATCGTTTCCTTCTTTCAAATTTTGGACCTTCACTTAAACCTACTCAAAAGTATTTCCTTGTGAGATTTTCTTTTCCTTTTTCATTAGCAGTAATTTTATTTTCCTTTGGAAACTTAAACTCACACATGATTCAGGCACATGTTCGGTCATTCTTGCTAGAACTAAAACATGGGATTCCTTTTTTGCTTTACATCAGCCACTCTGTGGTTTCTCGTTTGTTCCTGGCTTCTTTAAGTTGTTAAATATTCATGTTAAGTGGAACTTCTAATGATAATCAAGATAGAAAAGTTTGATTCGACTATTCCTAGGCAATAGCATGATTAAGCTAAGAGAACACAAAGGCAAGATAGACTAACCAATTCATAGACATAAGCCAGCTCTGTTGAAATACATGAACCAGCCTGAGATTAAAAAAAAAGAAAAGAACGTTGTACATTCATTTAGATCTATATTAAAATTTTCTGATTTAACAAAAAAAAAAAGAAAAGAAAGACAAATCATATTAAATAGTTAATAGTGCTCATCAAGGAGTCTAGTGGAAAAAATGAAGCATAGTGGTTACACCAGAGACAGGTGAAGAAAAGATTTATACCTGCTCAACAATGTCCAAATTCAAGTAATTCACATGATGTTGAAGGTTCTCAGATATGCCTACTTCAAATATCTTGCCAACATGCAAGAATGAACAAACACTCTGCAACAGCAGAAAAGAATTGTTTTACGTTGGTTGCAAACTTTATAACTCGTTCTTTCAGTACATTAATGGATTTTAAAGAGAAATGACAAGGAAGAACATATTATTTTCAAATGCAAAAGAATAAAATCCTTTCGTTATGAACATTCTGGATAGTAGAGAATGCTCTGGACGTTCCTTAGTTGTCTTTGTCTCAAAAACCAGAGATTCTCTCATGTAGGGAATTCCGTGAGAAGCTGAGTACGCAATTTGACATAATTTAGCAGATATTTTCCCATGTATTTCAAAGTTATTGATGTGTTCGAAATATATCAATATCGGATGATTTGTGACACAGACAAGTATCAATCTTTGCCAATGAAAAGGAACATATTAGGGGTGATTTATTTTCTAAAAGAACGCATTTTCTTCAGCTTGATTTCTAATTATTTTCCTGGCTGACACGAAAGCAACCTCTTTGTAAAAATACAAAGGGAAACCCTTCCCGCAAAGCGGGAAAATTTGTGCACCGGATACATTGACTTTGACTTTAAAAATATCTCCTAATATAGTTCATTGCCACATCAGCTACTTCTTTCTAGCTCTTTTCCTACATAAAAATTTTTACCTTCTTACTTTAAATGTAAAACCTAGAATTGATGTTTATATACACATTTAAGCAGGCAGAAGAAATTCTTCTGTGATACCACTGGACAAGCTCGGCAACATCTTATAAATTATAATATTGAGTCAGGGATTCAACTTTCTCAAGTATTTGTTTGTGTGCAACGATTGAGCTATGAAGCAAAAGAGCCTGGCGTTACAAGTCGTTAATTATGTAATGAACCATTTAATATGTAATGAACCATGTAAAGAGCCTGGCGTTACGCAAGTTCCTACCTTATGCAGGGGTGGAAATTAAATAGCAGAAATAGACCAAAAACACAATAAGCATAACCTTGCACGGATTGATACATCTCAGAGGCATTAGCATATAATCCGACATTTAGTTACATACTGTAAATATGGACAGTACTCAACTTTAGCTTGCCAGACGAGAATTTATGTAAGGTAGGAGACTTATTTCTAGGAAGAATTACCTTCAAAAAGGCTGTCCAGTCACCAGTGACACTCAAAGAGCTTGGTGAATTGAATTTCTACAGGCAAGAGAGAAAGTTGATTATGTACTCAGATGCCAAAAAGGGGTGTCTAATATTTTCTTGACGATTCTAGAAAATGACTGAGACTCCGTTGCATAGATGCCAGATCATATACTACTAACTACATTGTATCTGCAAAGAGTCCCAGTTGGTTCAAACTGTTTCCTCTTCTCCTTTTCTTTCGAATAGATGCCAATAAGCAAAACAGCTTCTGCAAAATACTCTAAATCGAAAAGAAAAGAATTTGTGATATAGTTTCTTTAGATTAAACAGAGTTATCATGTTTAAAATGAGTAATACTTGTTGGCGTAGGCTGCTGACAAGTTCAGTGAAATACTTAAATGTCATTTACTCTTGAAAGATGGGATGATTAAAGAGAATCACCTTGAGAATGTGGGGAATGTCCTTGACAGACTTCAATGTCTCACGTAAAGAAACCATTAGTTCTTCTGAATGGAGAAATATTGATATCTTAATTTAATTTAAGGAACACAACCTTTCAGCTAGAAGAACAAAAGCATCTACAAGCTTTCAATTCTGAAAGCCACTCCCATCTTCGATTGAAATATAACTTCATTTCTCAATTGTTCACAAATAAGGTATGTTTGCTATGCGTCCTTTATCTTAAGCTTAATTCCACCATGAAACCCCGAGTTTACCATGCAAATTGTTATTATCCTTTTCCTTCTTTTGCTATGGCATGATAGCATTTTCCAGTTCAGCTGAAGAAAACCAAGTTTCATTCAGGGAACTAGTCAAAGGATACAGCATTGAGACGAGCATTCAGATTTTCAAGGTCTACTACGGGCCTCAGGAACCAACTTCTGAAGGAAGGAAACCATTTAAGCAATAAGACTTAAAAGGAATATCAAAACAGAAAAATGACGAAAGGTATTAAAATAGATGCACCTTAAAAGACGTCGACCCATTGGTGTCACGCACTGATTAAGGGAATTTGATCAGTCGAATATGTAGAATATGCTTAAAGGAAGAATACTGCATTTCCACAAACCTTGTTCATCATGCCAAAAACGGAGAACCTGTAGTCAAGATGTTATTAGAGATCTTTTCCCAGCAAAGAAAAATGATAGCATCGTACATAATTTACCCTTCTTTTGCTCTACCAATGCCCATGTGACTAGGATGTTTGTCTACTTGGAAAATCTGTAAGGCGTCATGAGCTGCGGCATCAAGTTTAAGAAATTTATTCCTTTGTAAATGTAAGGGGCATCTTTTAGTTCAAGCCTTTTACAGAATGCTTTGAGAATAACTACACATATGAAAAGGATACAGTGAAATCTCTGTGACTGAATCAATAGTAATGGATGTATTCCCGCATTCCCTTTGCTCAACGGTATCTACTATCCTTTCACTCTCTAATATGGCAAGAAGGCCTCCACTTGTTCGGACTTGAACATCGCTCCCCATGTTTATCATGGAACTCAGCTGTCGACGAAAGATTTTGAGAAATGAAGGCAAACTCAGTAAAGGGCGTGGTCGCTTTAGGACAGGACTGGCATGGCATGCATAGGATATAAATTCCCCAGTCTCCCAAAATATAAATGGTCCCCCAAAGAATGGACGACTACCTAAAGAAATTCATAACTATGCTCGCTTACGAGGACTCGCAAGTGAATTTAAACCTGATGGATTAAATCAATGTACCGAAACCGTAACTCATAGTGATAGCTAGTAATACACCAACTATGTTGACAGATTGCTCCACCAAGAAGTTAGGGAACAGATCATTGTTTCTCATAGTTGAAGAGATAATTAGCATGTGCTCTATAGGAAACAAGTCAAAGAGGAATTACGGTTAAAGGAAAAAAGAAAAAGAAGAAACATTTTGATATTTTTAGTGCGACATTTTTGTTTTTTATATCAACAACATTGGTAATGAATTTCAAATCTTACCTTATCATGAACAAGACCTAGTACACCAAGAATCATAATTGCTTAAGATTGCCGAATGATGAGGAAATTGCAAACTTTTGTAATGCTGATGCGTGTTTGAAACGAGACGTTGAAAACTTAAGACAACAGAAAGAATAATTTGAACAGAACATCATATTGGCTAACACCACAGACGTAAAATGCAGAGCAGGAAACTTCACCAAACTCCAATTGCAAGATAACCCTTCTTCCAGACAAATGGTAAGGGAACCTAACCACTCACTTACATATGAAATTCTCTCCTTGATGTTCAAGCCCTCATCCATTCCCGTTACTTGAAGATACAATAATCTAAGAAAACAAACAAAAAACTGGAGATTAGAAGAATTGGTTTTTAAGAGAGACGGAGACACAGAGGCATCACATACACAATAAATGGACCAAAAATATACTATCATTTCTACAAGTTCCCACTGGTGGAATAGGGAGGAAGAGATTGACACAAAGATTTTGGCCTATAGTTTCAGAATGCACTTAAGGATTCGACAGTTAACGAGTTTAAGATATTAAATTGCTTATAAAGATTGAGTGATGCTACCACCCCTAGATAAACAGGTCTTTCTAAATTCATTGGGGTCAAATAGAAATTCCAACTGAAATTTCCTTGGAATGAGAAAATGGGATAGAAAAAATATTCATCTCCATCTCCGCATTGCTTTCTTGGTACATGTGAAATTTCTTTGATTACCCTGGTAATTACACAAACAAAGCGAATGTTTGTGCACTGGTTGAATACATAATTCATAATAGCCATGCGCAATACATATGGATATCCGAAGCAAGGACGTAAGCTGAATGTTGCCTACCGACAAACCCGTCAAGAGTTATTGTCGCCCCAGATAATCCTTAATTTCATTATCTTGGAATAGTTTCTTCTCTCTACCCATTAAATTCACAGAAAAGAATCAGGATCGGTTCATTCGATCCGTAATACCTATGCCACGCTTGCTCATAACTGAATATTGAACTTTTTACCAGTTTCACTGAGGGAGCCTCAGTTGTGCCATCTGCATCACATATAAGTCTTTATGATTAAACTTAGCCCAGAAGCAGAGAGTCGACAATTCAACTAGCAGTCTAGCAAGGAACAGCATACCACTTCGCTCTAAAGCAGATAAAAAAGATTCTTCACTCTTAGTACTTGCATAAATGATGCAGGGCTTCGCCTGATATTTTGCTGGAACAATTACTCAGCCAGAGATAAATCATTATAACAAGGATATGGCAACTAACGTGTAGATAGATGTGAAAAAACAGATGAGGGAAAATAATAGAATATGAAACATAAGGTCCGAGAAAGGAAATAGTTGAAGTCAATTAATGATATCGTCAGAAAGATCACTCAATGTCCGCAAGAGCAAAGATGGTCTAAGGTGCACCCCACTGGAGACAAGAAGCATGTACCGAGATCAATCAGGAGAAATTCTGAGCTGTCATCTTCCCAAACTTCAAGCACATGAAGTTGACGAATACTGGAATCATAATAGGAAATTCCAACCCTGTGTAGGAAATTCAAAATCAGTCCTCTTGAGAGATCAGTCTCATAAAATTAACTGAACAGAAACAACAACGGTCCAGTTTGGTTCATCATCACAGTTATTTTACCAATGTAAGTTCTACGAGCTCTCGGCTGCATGTTTAATCTATCTTTTATTCTAGTTACCTCTTTCATCCCTTAAAAGTGAATAACAAACTATATACTCCTTTCATCAAAGACTTATGGTTTCTTCTTACTTTTGACAAGACTGTCTTAAAATGAAAAAATTTTATATCCTTAAATTGAAATTTTGTGTCAGCAAACTTTCAATTTTATATAATTAAATTGAAAATTGATGAGTTTTTTATGAAATAATATAATTATTACTATTCATTTTTCATTTTCTAAGAAAAAAATAAGAATCATAATTTTGATGGCTATTATGGGTAATATTTCTTAAATTAACATTTACATACCATAGAATACTTTATATAGTATTGATCGCTATAAAGACACTAAGTGTCGGTCATTATAAGATAACTAGTGATAGTTATAAATATATAACTGGTATAAATCCAATTCAAATGTGTTAATATCTAGAATTAAAACGTGATCAACCTTCAACTCTTTGCTGTGTCAAAGAACATTGTTGACACTCTCGTAGATCAAAGTTTCAATGAAACAAACAATTCAGTTACACAGACAGACAAAAGGAATGCAGTGGTACAAGTAGCTCACCGACGACCGTGTTGAAGGCATGCCATATACACCTGAAGGTTTCAGGTTAAACAAGTGAATAAACTCAGAGAGACATAACACAAAACACGATTTACAAGCCAAGCACAAGTTTCCAATCACGTGCTCGCCACACACAGAGAGAGATAAATGAAGCAAATTAAATGTTTAAGCAATTGCGCCTATAGATCTACGAACATTAGAACAGGCTATGAAGGTGAAACTACATTAATTGAATTCCTAACACTGAATTAATAAAGCTTTTCGAGGGAAAATTTTCAAAAACAAAAAGAATTTTCGAAGCCTACACTTATCGGACACCGAATCAACGTCTGATGCACACAAACCACATCATCATCATCTAGAACCTAAGATCGTGACGTAATTTGAACTGAAAATTTTTTTTTTGGAAATTAACTTAAACTGTAAATATAACGGGGAAAAGATCGACCGAGATCGGACCTCAGGCACAGCTTCTGTTTCGTCCATTTCCTCCATTTTCGAGCTCTGAGTGTTTGGTTAGTGAGGTTAAAACTGAATATCTGATCTGAAGAGATGCGAGTTTAAATATAAATGGGTTAGGGCGGGAAACGAAAGGATTGGATCAAAATTTTGAAAAGCGTTTTGTGAAATATGTATACTTTAATACGTGACAAAAGATGCGGGGGATCAAACTTCTAAAATTTTCCCTTGCAGAATGAATATTTTCCGTACCGGCCAAAAAATAGGATAGTATTACTCACTTTG
>JAOQMQ010000005.1:19034059-19046106 GCA_027563845.1 Erythroxylum subrotundum | reverse complement strand
AATAATACTTTCTTTCTAACAACTATGATTATTTGTTATCATCAAAAAGGGGGAGATTGTTAAGTCAAAATGACTTTTCGATTAATAATTTTGATGAAGACCAAATAATAATGAAAGAAGAAACTAAGACGAAGCGAAGCTGAAAAATGAGATGGAAGCGAAAACCAAAAATGAGACGGAAGTAGATACAAAAATGAGACGGAAGAAAAATGAGACAGAAGCCGAAACCAAAAATGAGACTGAAGAAATAAGACGGAAGAAATGAGATGGAAGAAATGAGATGGAAGAAATAAGATGGAAGAAATGAGACAATAGAAAATAAGACTGAAGAAATGAAGACAAAGACCCAATACCACGTTAGGTGATCAATCAGTTTGAGTTAGTTACAGAACTCAACTGAATAACTGTTTCTTCAAAGATCAAGAAACAAGAAGAAAGAAGCAGTTATCAAGAAGTGGTTGAAGACGAAGGCTATAAATACGAGTCGAAGTCGAAGACTGCAGAAGTTAGTGATTTTAGCGAATTAAAAGAGATCTTGAGAAACATTGTATACATTGTACTAAACCTTAGAGCTATTTTTGTCTGTAACAAAGCTCGAAACATCTTTCAGTAGAAAGAAGAAAAGCTGATAGCCTGAAGAGGCTAAGTGAGAAAAGAATACTTGTTGTAAGAGACCTGAAGAGGCTCGATGAAAAGAATACTTGTATTTTTTAGAAGTATAGTGAAATCTCAGAAAGGATTATGAGGACTGGACGTAGCCCACGGTTTGGGTGAACCAGTATAAATCTGCTGTGTCGATTCTTACTCTCAATTCTCATCTTTTACTCTTATTGTTTTGTACAAGTACTTAGAAGCGAATTGCAATACTTCGTAATACGTTTATTCAATAGTTCTGTGAAAAAGCAAGTTTTCAAAAAAGGGGATTGTAGTCAAAAAGGGATACACAATTCAACCCCCCCTTCTTGTGCGTTTTGTATATCGAATATAAACCCTATACTAACGTGTGATTTACTTCATAAGCAACCTATTATCCCTCATATTATAAAGGATACAGAGCCAATTATCAAATCTTCATTGGATTTAAAAGATTATGGTTTCTAAACTGTTGTAAGGAAGAAGTTATAAAGGGGCACTCAAAGCAGGAGCTCCAAAGGTAAGTCCATCTCAAAATGACTTCGTTAGTTTGAAATGTTTGAGGATTAAATTGCCTTAAAAGGCTACAAGCTTTAAAGGATTTTGTCAATTTGTAACATCCTTAGTTCATAAGACCTTTTGAAATGAAGATTAGATAAGCTAATTTGAATAAATTAAAGATTTTAGGGCCAATTGGGATTTTCTTTCAAATTTCCAGCACCATTATTTTGGGAGAATTGTGAATGCTGATAACAATAATTTTGTAAAAGTTGAAGAATTATGGTCTTATGATTAAGCTATGCATATATTAGTTCAGTTTTCACTTTAAGATGCAAGTTGTATATTTCTATTATTTATGGCTATAACCTTAATTTTTGAAGGGGACTACTTTGGGAGGGTCTACTACAAAATAAGGTTAGTAACAATTCTCTTTAGATTGTTTGTAACTTTAAAGATTGTGGGGAAGGGTTAGGTTTGTAGGGCCTCAGATATAAAGGCAAATATTTACTTGGAGAAACAAATAGGAAGGAAGGAGTTTTATTAGGAAAAAATCAAATAGAGCTCCAGTTAATCGTGCATGGCTCACCAATTTTCTTAAGAGAAAAGAAAAATTTATGGAGCCATTGTTTTTAGATCATACACATATCTGGAATAGTAATTTGTTCCAAAAGGTAAGCAAAAAGTTCCCTTTTAGATTTAACAACTTCCTTGCTTTTGACGATGGATTTCACAAGGCAATATCGAAAGGGATGTCATCTAAGATATATAGCTCTAAACAATTTGTATGTATGTAAAAATTTAAAGGTATCAAGAAGGAATTGAAGAAGTTAAATGCTACAAGGGGCCCTAACACTATGGAAGTAGTCAAGAGTGCAAAGGATAAGCTTGAAATAATTCAATATAGTTCATTTATAAATCCGTCTAGTAAGGAGCTGCTAATTAAAGAGAAGATGACCCTTAAAAGCTATTTAAGTAAATTGGATGATCATGCTACTCTACTCAAGCAAAGGAATAAGAATAATTAGCTAAAGAATGGAGAGAGGTTTATAAAATTCTTCTTTAACTCTATCTTGGCTAAGAGGAACTATAAAAACATATGCTCTATTATCTTTTAAAATTGTGATTTTGTCACTAGCCAAAAGGGGTTGCTAATTGACGTAGTGTCATTTTTTTAAAGAACTTTATAGGTTCTCATTCTCCTAACTCTTGTTCAGTTTCTAAAAGCGTTTGTTGACAAATAGATAAGGATAGACGAAGGTCTTCTACTCTCTAAACAAGTTGGTGATGTAGAAATTGAGCAAATAGTCTTCTAGATGAATGGCTAAAAGGCTCCTAAACTTGACGGTTTAAATGGATTCTTCTTTTATAAAGCTTGGCTAATGGTGGGTTCTATGGTGAAACAAGCTGTCAAGGAGTTTTTTAATAGTGTAACCCTACTTAAGGAAATTAACAAAAAATTTATATGTCTTGCTCATAAGATTCCTAATCTTTCATGGTTTAGGGACTAAAGGCCAATTTCTTATAGAAACTTTTTGTTTAAAATCATTTTCACAATATTGGAAAATAGACTAAAAGTGGTGCTTCAATTTATCATAAGCAATAACTAAGGAGCTTTTCTCGAAAGGAGATTAGTTAGTGATAATATACTCATTACTTAAGAACTCTTGAAGGGATATACTATAAAGAAATCATTCCAAAATTTTGTTATTAAGGTTGACTTCAACAAAGCATTTAATTGTATAAGCTAGGAATTCTTATCTAACTTACATCAGGTTCTCGTATTTCCTTATACTTTTAGGAAATAGGTGATGGCTTGCTCCTCCTCTTCTAGATCTTATAGTGTATTGATCAATAAAGTTCCCTTAAAGTTGTTTAAGGGATAAAAGGGTATTAAACAAGGAGACCAACAATTTCTTTATCCGTTCATCCTCTCTATAGAGGCATTGACTCTACTATTGAAGCATAATATCTTAAAGATTGCCATCTTTAGGTATCATAGCACGTGTAAAAGATTAAGTTAGTAAGTTTACTTTAAAGCTGAAGCTAAATCAATTCAGGTCTTAATAAAGTCTCTAATTTATTTTCGAGTACTTTCTGGATTAGAGATTGATTATAACAAAAGTTATCTTACCATAGTGTTGTGCCATATGTAAATAAAATGAAAGCATTGATCGTCATTTCTATTAAAGGCCCTCCTTTAATATACTTACACTACTTTTAGTTATAAGAAGGTTATAATTCGAGTATTTACCTCTAATGGAAAAAATTCAAAAGCAATTAGGTGTTTGGTACAATAAAAAGCTTTTTTTGGGTGCTAAACTACAATTGATCAAAGCTATAATCAATTTCATGTATATTTACTAGAGTGCACATATGTTCTTATCTAAGGTCTTAATCAAGACTATTAAAGGAATGATAAGGAAATTTTGTGGGGTAAAATTGTAAATGCTACACTGAGGTTAAATGGTTAGAAGTGTGTAAATTGTTTGGCGAAGAGGGTCTTGATATCACTCCTATAAACCAATAAGATTTTGATGGCTAAGAGGCTTTTCTAAGTATTGGTGGATAAGGAATCATTATGGATGCATAGATACATAGTTATATACTCAAGGGGGAAAGTATTTGGGCAGTTAAAAATAAATCTTCTCACTCTTGGTTTATCACCTAACTACTTAAGCTAAGGGCCTCTATTGAACCTGTTATAAGTTGTAGGATTTGGGATGGCTCCTTAGTTTTTCTTTGGTATGATAATTATACAAGTAATGGTGCATTAATGCACAAGTAGAAACTGTCCAATTCATAAATCATTTTCTAACTCGAGCAAAGGTTAGTATGTGGATTGAGGGTAGTCGATGACACAATTGTCCAAAGGAATTAAGCCAATTGGTTCCTAATTATACTCCTCATACTGAGTAGAATGATTTTTATATTTGGAACAATAAACAAAGGGATTTTCTCAAAGAAAGCTTATAGGGAATGGCTTAAACCAAGAGGCTCGATAGTGTATTGGCCCAAAATCATTTGGGATAGAAGTCTCTCACCAAAAATTTCATTCCTCATGTGGCTGGAAGCTACAAACAAAATTAGCATGATGGATAGAATCCACTTCCCTCATGTGAACTATGTAGAATAGGAACTAAAAAATTATCACATTTATTCTTTCAATGCAACTACTCTAATGCCATTTAGAAGAAAGTTAACAGACTTTTGAATTTGAGTTTAAATATAAAAACTACCTAGACATTATTCGATGGCTGAAAGAAAATTGCTACATGGTCTTTAAAGTGGATGTGGTTGCCTATGTAATATCCGTTAGAATCTGACTACAATCAATATGGAAAGAAAAGAATGCTAGGATATATGAACTATTAATCTTGACATTCTTATACAATTTGAGATGTACATATGACCCAGTTTAGAAGAACAAAGGGAGTACACTTATAATTAAGCGATAACACAAGATATGTTAACTCTAATGAAATAGGTTACATGTAGCATGTCTCTTGCCATAATTGGGTAAAGAGTACCTGATTTTCACCTAAATTGTATAGAGATGTTAGTTTAAGGATAAGGAACTCATTAGAGTGAATTTAGGTGTAGATATTCTATACGTATAGTAAATGTGGCTGGGGTTGTTCCTAGCACTTGTCAATATATATGAGTTCTTATTTTATTTATCCCTATTAGCCTTTTAATTAGTGTTAATAGAGGGTATTGTATTAAGCAATGTAATGCCTATATGTGTGGTATCTGGCTTATCCCTGGATTATAGTTCTAATGGAAAATTCTTTAATTGTTTCCAAAAAAACTCTCTTGAGGTATTCACAAGTGGGTTAAAGTCAAATTTAATCGCTAGTATAAATAAATCATGCATTAAGATTAATTAAAGGCAATTCATATAAATATATCTCATGTAAAACTTAAAACAAACCGATCTATATGAAATTACATAATAAGGTTTTTCTTTTCTAAAAATAGAAAAATGTTTAGCCACTAATCCTAATTAAAGTAAAAAATAATAGACAAATACTTAAAAACATGATAGAAATAAACTAGAAGATATTCATGATGTTACCGACAGTTTGATATGTTAAGATGAATTATAAATCTCAAAATTTTAATGAAAAAAGCCTTGCAATCGACTTTTTAAGGGTTCTTAGACCTTCCGATGGTTAATTAGAACCATTAAAGAGAAAAGATATGTTAAAAGTGTAAAGTCTCTAAAAGTCTTCCAAAGATTAGGATTTCCAAGCTTGATCTAGATTTTTATACCTATGGAAACAATGAGTCATAATCATAGCCTAGGTTATGAATCTGCTTATTGAATCTATGATAAAGACAGTCCCCAGCACATATGTATCCAAAAGCCATCGATTTTATTGTTTCTCTCGAAATTAATATGTAGTCTTTAGTATGGTTGTCTCTAGAATGTGGATCCTTCTGTTGCTTTCATGATCAATACAATTTTTATAGCATGATAGTGGCTTAATTATGTTACTATACAAAGCTTCTTCAAAACTATACATTCTCTTTCTAGGTCATGATCTAGGTCGAGTCCCTTGCTACACTAAACCTACATAGGACATGGGCTGGACCATATTTCTTATAGAAATGTGATTTGTTTCTTGTTTTTACTTGAAATAGCTTCCAATTCTTAAATAATCTTATCTTTTGGTCAATTTATCCTAATTACTTTAAAAAGGAAAAAAAATAGTAAAACATGGTAATTTGGCATTAAATCAAGAAAAATACTTTAGAAAGTGTGCACATTTTTCATATACATTAAATGTCTTCATGCTTAAGCTTTTTCTTGCCCTCAACCAAGTTAATTTTAATCATTTTTAACTTAAGTAGGTAGTAATTTCATGAAAAATCAACAAATTAATTTAAAAATTAAGATTGTCCATCATTTATTTAATTGTATTTTTTATTAATTAGTTTGCCATTTTGATTCTTGCACTAAATTGTAAATTAATTTAATTCAGTCCAATAATTCTTCAAACATCAACGTATTGCATATAATTCAACCTGACATATAAAGTAGACATATACGACTAAAAACCTTTCATTTTTAAACATTTTAATAACCTAAATTAATATAAATATAAAACAATTATTATTGAAATAATGAATGAGTTTTTGAGAAATCACCTATCCCTTTGATATGAAAGTAAATACTTTGTCATGAATATTCTTGGTTACTTAGTTAGGTCACTGATGCAAATGATTACTAGCATCACTCTTTAATTGAAACCTTTTTACTTAAGTTAACTTCAGCAGCGTAAATTTATTTATGCTCACTTATTTATATTTTTTATTTTTTGGTTAATTGACAAAATGATTGAGAAAGAATCAATTTATAACTAAAAAATATGCCTAAGTTATAAAAAATTGTCATTATACACATTAAACGTCCATTTTCAAATTATTGGATCATATTAAGCCTAAGTTAATGATTCTATCTATTTACCAAAACTAACTAAATCATAGGATAGTCAAAATTAGAACAAATTATCTTAATTATTCTTTTTTTAAACTTTAAACTCTTGAAATTTTTATTGATTAAGATAATTATGATGCAGTCAGCTTTCCAAAGTAAAACATACCAGGGCTTAAAAAATAGATATTTTTCTCCCTACACTTAGTTGTACATTATCTTTGATATACTAAATATATATAAAGAAAGCCAAAAAATCGTAAGGATAATAAAAATATAAAAAGTGGGAAGAAAATGCAAAGGAAAATGAGACTTCTCTACTTATGTATATCTTTTAAAATCTATAATAAATATGATCGACATCAAGAATTTATCAATACATTGCAATAATGATAATCAAACAAAATAAAATGTAAATATAATTAAAAATAATAATGGATTTAGGATGCTACTTCCTAAATCAACTTAGAGAATCTCTCATAAGTTGCAACTAATTCACACAAATGTGGCAGGACCTCAAAGAACACCATCTTTACAAGGTAGCCTATACTATATTCTTTTCATTGATGATTTTACAAGAATGTAATGGATTATTTTGTTCTTGAAATTCAAGCCAGAAGTGGCTAGAGTATTTTGGAAGTTCAAGAAGATGGTGGAAAATCAAAGTGGGAGCAAAATTCAATTTCTCAAGTCTGATAATAGGAAGGAGTATACCTCTACAGAATTTAATTTATTATGCAAAGAAGCTAGCATTGAACATCAGCTCATGGCTCCCTACACTCCAGAACAAAATGGACTTAGCAAAATGAGAAATAGATCGGTAATGGAAATGGCTAGATGTATGTTGCACGAGAAGGAGTTGCCTAAAAAATTTTTGGACAGAGACAACTAACACCGTAGTTTTTCTACAAAATCAACTTCTAACCAAGGCTTTGGAAGATAAAACTCCCTTTTAGGCCTAATATGAGTATAAACCTTCACTAAGCTTTTTTTAAGGTTTTTGGCTGTGTGTTTTGCTCTTATTCTACAGGTTAAGTGTGACAAACTTGACAAAAAGGCAATTCCAAGCATCTTTGTAGGTTATAGTTCAATTTCAAAAGCCTACAAAGTGTACCATCCATAAACTGGAAAAATGATCATCACTAAAGACGTGCACTTCAATGAGGATGAGCAATGGGACTGGAAGAATATAAAAAATAACTTTCCTGAAGAACAAACAACAAACAAATGGCAGAATGAGATGGAAGATGACCCTCCAATTAGAGGTATAAGGCTACTTTCAGACATTTATCAGAGATGTAATGTGGCAATATGTGAACCTACTGGCTATGAAGAAACATTTAGACATTAAAATAGAAGAAACAATGAAGGAAGAAATGTCAATGATTTAGAAAAATAAAACCTGGAAGTTAGTTGATCGGCATGAAGACAGAAATGTCATTGGATTGAAATGGGCGTTCAAAACAAAACTTAATGCAGATAGCTATGTCTCGAAGTTAAAAGGTAAGCACAAATTTTTGGTGTTGATTATTTTGACACTTTTTGTTGCCAAATTAGATAAAATTAGATTGTTATTAGTAATAACAGCACAGAAAGGCTAGAAAGTGTTCCAGTTTGATGTCAAATAAGTTTTTTTAAATGGTGTCTTATAGGAAGAAACATATATGGAGCAGCCAGAGGGATTTGTGAAGCAAGGTGAAGAAGATAAAATTTACCTACTGAAAAAGGCTCTCTATGGCCTAAAACAAGCTCTAAGAGCCTGATACAGTAGGATAACCAAATATTTGTAGAGCCTTGGCTTTATAAAGAGCATGTCAAAGTCCACTCTTTATGTGAAATATAAAGGTATTAACTTCTCGTAGTGTCCCTTTATGTTTATGATCTCTTAATGATTAGAAATAATACAAAACTAGTTGAGGAGTTTAAGCAAGGAATTAAGTAGGTTTTTCAAAACACAAATCTTAGTCTTACAACCTACTTTCTTGGAATGAAGATCAAGCAAAGTAAAAATGAGGTGTTCATCTACCATAAGAAATATGCAAAACAAATATTGAAGAAATTTCATATGGAGGAGTGCAAAGTAATAAGCACACCAATGAATAAAAAGGAGAAACTAAGCAAGGAAGATGGTGCTGATAAAGTTGATAAAGGTTACTATAGAAGCTTAATTGGATGCCTAATTTATCTCTCTATAACAAGGCTAGACATTTTATTTGTTATAAGTCTGTTATCTTGATTCATGCGTTATGCTAGTGTAATGCATTTAAGAGTAGTAAAAAGAACATTAAGATATTAAATGGTACTGTTAATTATAGCGTCAAGTTTGAGAAGTGTCAAAACTTCAAGTTGTGTGGATTCTCAGATATGACTGGACTGGACTAGGCTAGATCCATTGATGACATGGAGAGTACTTTAGGATACTATTTTAGCCTAAGTTCAGGGGTTTTTTCTTGGTGCTAAAAAATGCAAGAGATTGTTGCCCAATCCAATGCAGAGGTAGAATTTATAGCAACAACAACAACTATAAATCAAGTTTTATGGTTGAAAAAGATTTTGTGTATTTACATATGGGCTAGAAGGATAACACAGAGATTTTGGTTGACAATTAGGCAACAATTTCAATCTCGAACAATCAAGTGGAAAAACTAAACATTTTAACGTCAAGCTCTATTTCTTGAGGGAGGTGCAACAAAATGGAAAAGTAATTCTAGTTTACTGCAAGTCAAAAGATCAATTTGCAAACTTGTTCACAAAACCACTTCCAGTTGGAAAGTCTTTAAGACAAAGAATTGGAGTTTGCAGTTCTTAAAGCAAGGAGGAGTGTTATATGTTTGTTTGAGGGCTACACGTGACTTTTATGTTTATTATTTCAGATGTTTGAATAAGTATTCTAGTTAAGAAGTTTTTCCTATTCTTTAGGAAAAAGTTAGTTTGATTGTGATTTTATGGACCATGACTTGAGTTACTGGATTTATTGATTTTTTGTTTATTCCAAGTATTATAAACGTAAAGGATAGTTGATAAATAAAAGATGAAAATTCCTTTGCTGATATATGTTCCTTTCTGCCCTCTAAACTTTTTTTTTCCAGTTTTGACTCTATGTTTTCACCTCTTAAACCAACAGTTATTACATCATCTTTCTTAAGTTCTTTCTGGTTATATGCCTATTTCATAATATAATTCACGTTATTTTTATCAAAAGATCGTAAGTTTGGAAGAAAATTTCAAACTCAATCCGATGTAACTTGAAATTAATGAGTTCAATATAAGTTTATTAGATTTTAGATCGGATTTATATTTGAAATTTACGATCTAATTAGGCTTGAAGTCAGAATATATGCAACTCAAATTTTACTGTAACTTTTAAGTTGATCTTTTCTTTTTTTTTAGTTATTATCTGTCGCTTCTTCTATCGCTCATTATTGTTTGCTGCTTCTTCTGTCTTTCCACTCTTCTTCTTTATTGTTTTATATCACTTTTCATTCCTCTCTTCTTTTTCACTGACATATGTCGCTTCTTAGTTTAGCCTCATAACCACCACCTGCAATGGTTATTGTTATTGGTGGTTTTAAAGATGATTGTGAAATTTCATAGTTGATTTTTTGTTAGAAGTGTAATCTAAAAAAAGTTTGGCTACTACATATTTATGTACACATCAATGATAAAACCACCAAGATAGTTGCAAACCATCGAGACACTAGATATTTTTTGTTGTTTTATTGTAGACAAAATGGAGAGGCGATGGAGAAGAATAAAGAGGTGATGGAGATGGTTCAAAGGAAACGTCAGGTTAACTATCAAAATTTTGATGGGTTGGGTTAGGTTTTAGGCCTTCTTAAATCTAAACTGGTTTGGGCTCAGGCTCGAGCAAGATGAGTCAAGTTTAATAAAATTTTGAGTCAGACTCGAGCTGTGTTCCAGCTAGACTCGTTGCTATCCTTACAAGATATGTTAAATAAGATTTGAATCCTTTCTTAAAACATTAAGGAATACTAATAGGTAAAGAATAAATGATTTATGGTTTCATTACCTTGAAAGCAAAGAAAACAATAGTTGTTATTATACATATTATAGTTGAATTTTCGTTGGTACTTATGCTTTCTTTGATTCTTAAGGGAACTATGGGTAGGCTTTTTTTTAGAATCAAGCTAGCTTAAATCAAAATACATTATGATGAGATCTTGTAAGAGCTTTTATCACGAGTTGATAGTGAAATATATGAAATGATCTCTTACCTAATGGAATGATTCTTCTTTCCCAAAATTAAGGCTATAATTAGGTAAATTTTGAATAGGCTTGGCTGTGGGAGGCTACTTGGATCTGACCTCAAATCATTTACATGTTGTTTTCTTCTTTCTTCCACCATATTGCTTAGTGATTTTTGGGCAAGTATAAGGAATTTCTTTAACCAAATCAAAATCGTAAAAAACTACAACTATTTTCATGCTTATTAACAAAAATAAAAATGCTACCTAAAGACTTTAACGTGGAAGAGAAACAAACTAGACAAATCCAAATCTCATTTAAAGGGTAAAAAAGTAAGGAGATAAATAGGTCACCATATTTAAAACCCTTGGCTCCTTTAATATAATTGAAGGCTCCCAATCAATGAGGATATTATAAGAGACCATCGAGACACATTAAAGACATCGTTTGAGTTGTTGATTGGGAACCAAATGTTGTCACAGGTGAGAAGAGGAAGTTCCAACTTATAGAGCCATATTTTTTTTTTCTGAAAATCCACTTTCAGAGTGTAACACTTGATTTATTATTCTAATGATAGTTCTTCTAGAATTATTAGCTTGTAAGGATATTGTCTCCAATGTTCCTTCCATGAATGAAAGCTCTTTGACATGTGCAATTTAAATCACCAAGTAAAATAGATGAGTTATCAAACTGCAATTTCTCTAGGTTCTCCTAAAGAGTTATCCTCTAAAAAGTTAAGTTAACTGCAAAAATGAATATTGCATTAATTCTAATTTTATGGTTGATCAAGTTCACTTGGTAATGTATACATTAATCATTGAAGAGGTTGATGTTCAATTGAATATGAATTGAATCAAAAGTGATTATAATTTTACCATTATAAAGAGTTGAATGATTGGTGATAAACTTTTAATGTTTGCCTAAAACTAAAGACCTTTTTGGAATATAGCGTTATAAACTCTTAATGTTTACCTAAAACCAAAGACATTTTTAGAGCATAGTGACTTATATTTTAGTCTCCAAGAGACCCATCAAAATAAGCTTCCTTAAAAGCAAATAATCTTTAAGCAAATGTGGTTTATTGGAACAATCTTTATATCCCAGGCTATTATTGACATATCTTGGGTAGTAGGGGTTGGCTTTCTACTTGGCGTCTTCATATAGGATATTACTAATTCTTAGGTTGTTCCTCTTTTTTTGTTCATTGTTACTAATTAGTAATAAGTTATGAATTACTAACAATCTGTTGTTAGTCTTGAACAGTATTTGA
>JAOQMQ010000005.1:18999953-19019738 GCA_027563845.1 Erythroxylum subrotundum | reverse complement strand
AAATTAAGTATGAGAATACTTCAAATATGCTTATAATTGCATTAAACAACATCAAATTTACAAAAGTTATATATATATAATTTCAAATAATTAAAAAATCCCAAAATATAATCATAAAAGTGCCTAAATATCATATTTAATCAAAGTTAAAGATTAACAGATGCAATTGGCAGTTAAAAGCTTAATTAAACTTTCAATTTCACCAAAGAATATCAATTTGAATAATTCACAGAAAAATTTCAAGGAATCAAGAAATCTCCAATTTCAAACTCTACATTAATGGGATTTCCAATTTAATACATTCTAAATTGATTTTCTAGATTATGATTCACGTAACTTTCACAAAAATTGTATCATTTCTTATGCTTACTTAGATTGATTTTTAAAAAAAATGTTCTTATTCAATTTTTTATTTATCGAGTGTGGAATCCTTGCGTATCAATTCTTACAGTGTAAGTCCTATAAATGTAAGACTTTTTTATTACAACCATAAACATCACATAATTCATAATGAAACCTATATATTTTTCAAAATTCAAGGTGTCGACATCGATTTCACTAGTGACTTCATTAACGAGATTCTTAGTATTCACATATATGAGCCCTACTACTCGTAATGATTGCCTTATTAAATATCAAGTTAGCCCTCATTTTGTGCTTAAGATAGTTTCTCATTTTGCGCTTGAGATAGTCAAAACTATCTTTGAGTTTGATGACAATAGTCATTAGAAAGTCCAAATATATTTATGGCCTAAAAGATATTACTCGCGTTCACCATCTTTTTTTAAATAGATTTTCATGAAATTGAATGCATAAGTAGTTTACAGATAATGAAAAAAATGGAAATTAATTATTTAAGAAATGTAGATACGTGTTGATGGAATTTGGTTCTAAAGGTGTAGAAGAGTTCATTGATTCTTTATATGCTGACTAACACTTACTAGAGAGGGAAAATGTTAAAAAGGGAAAAAAAAGTTATGAAATAGAGGTCCAACAACACGTACTAACTCATAGTTAAATTTTGAAAAGTTGAATGAATATAAAGGAAACAGTAGTAGTTCAAAATGGAGAGATTAAAGTGACGGAAAATGGTATAATGAATCATGGTGATTTTCAGAGGCATAGATGAAGGTGTTTTCTTGTAGGTTTTTGATGAGATAGATGAGGGCCAGGGGAAAGGGGTGTTTAAAAATGACTATATTGGTCAAACCTTTAATTGCATTGGTCGACCAACGTAATGTGTAAGTAGACCGATGTAATTGACTAAACATTTAATAACTTATCAGTATATATAACAAATGACTGTCTTAATAAAATTTTTAGCTACTCTTATATATTAGTCAACTAGTGTGACCTAAAATCATAAATTCCGATTTAAAAAGCATCAAAACTAATATTAAAATACTAAAACATTTAATAGATCAAAGAAATATCAATCAAAAGCAAATTTAATCACCAAAAGAGATCCTAATCGAATAAACTCCCATAAATAATTCTTAATTCTATCTTAATTATATAAAATATATCTTATTGGTTTAGTTCCCTGAGCCAAACAGTTGGTTCACAATAATTATTAGCCACCACATATTCGATCTTCGCGATTAAAAATAAAATTGATTTTTTTTTCTTACTAAATTGTGAAACTATTGAATTGCGTATGAATTGACAAGTATTATATGTGATCTTTCTTTCTAAAAGACTACTAATATAAGTCACATATGAATAGTCAACCAAATCAAAGAATTTATGACCAAGAAGCCAAAATTCTAATGACATGGTACCACATAAATATTTAATAAGCACTTAATGGCTAAAAGATGAGACTCTTTAGGAATTGATTGAAATCTAGCACATAAGCATACACTAAACATAATATTGAGCCTACTTGTTATGTGATAAAATAAATTACTAATCATACCTTGGTAGAACTTTAATAAATTGGCTTTACCTCTTCATCCTTGTTGAACTTACTTATGATACTTAGGGGTGTTCCTAATGGCTTGGCTTAATCCATCCCAAAATGTTTGATAGCTTTTTTGGTGTACTTGTCTTAATTGATGAAGAAGCCCTTCTTAATTTATTTGATTTGAAGTACATGAAAGAAGTCAGGACTTACATTGTGTTCATCTTAATTTTCCTACTTATACACTTAAAAATCCCTTATATAAGCTTTCGTATGTTGTACAAAAAGTAATATCATCAACATGAATTTGAAAAATTAAAATGTCATTATCATATGTTGGTTTCTATTACTAAATATTTCCCTTTCAAAAAATATTTACTCACAACCTAAAGTAAGTGTACCTTTCGTTGATAAGCAATATAGTAATGAATAGAGGTTCAATCTATGAAGTTAGAATAGTTTAGAATACTTATATATTACTAAATAGTTAAAGAAGTAAAAATAGATAGATAGAATAATTAAATTAAATAAATAAAAACTAAATAAATAATTAGAATAAAAAGAAAAATTAAGAAAAATAGTCGATTAGACAATTTTAGAAATTATTTAGACAAGGATTCCCTTTAGCATCATCTTTGCAATCATGATTAAATAAACTTAGGAAGTATTTATAATTTGAACTAACTGAAATTTCTAGGTTATGAAATTACTCTCTTTTGAGACATAATCACTTATTATCAAATTGACTAATTGATAACTCTATCCAATTAAAACTCCAAAAATGCATTAGGTTATATGAATTTCCATAAAGGTTTGACCTTAACACCTCAAAATTTATGTAAGCCTAATACCGCACCTCATACAACTAATATCTAAACCATGATCCACTCACAAGCATGTTATTTCAAATCATCTATATATGAATTAATATTAGATCTAATCATTGGCATATTTAAATTTATATTAACAATATTCAAAGATATTTCACTAAAATAAATCAAACTTCATAAATAATATTGAATCAATCCTTAACAAAAATAATGATATTGTTAGGCTCGAGTCTCGTTACTAATCCCGAGGCGACCACTCGGGATGGTCAGGTGAGGATCATGCGAAAGGAAAGTCGAAAGCATTCAATATGTAAGAAATTCAGCGGCAGCAATTTCCATGGACCTCTTGGGAGAAGTTCGCTGCGGCCAACATCTGGCTTCACCGCAACGAAGTCTCATGGTCGAGTGAATGCACCCTTTAGGACAAATATGCCGAGGCGAAAGTCTGGCTTCACCATGGCGAAGGTGCAAGGACTAGTTGACGGACCCTTCGGGACAAATACACCGCAGCAAAGTCCTCGAATCAAATCCAATAACCTCTGGGGACAAATTCGCCACAGCGAAAGTTTAGCTTCGCTGCAGCAAAGTTACGAAAAATCAAATAAAATTACCCTTCAGGAAAGGTTCACCGCGGCTAAACCTTCACATTCGAAACCTAGAAACCCAACATTCACGCTAAATTCTGCACTTATACACATACAATTTCCCACAACCATCAACAACTCAACCAAGGAAAAATATAAACATACACAAAAAGGAGCTTCTTTAATTCTGAATCTCATTACTAAAACAAAGTAGAGTTTGAACAAAGATTTAGTTACATATCAACACTACATCATTAGCTTAATACAAAACACATATGGATGCTCATGTTCGATATGTTGCTAAAGCTACCTAAAAGTAATTAAACTAACTTTGTTACTAAATGTAGCTATCTCGGAGTTTGTCTAAATACCTTGCAAAGATCAACAATCTTCTTGTTCTGCACCTGAGGAGAAAATAATGGGTTGAGCTACAAAGCTCAGTGACTAATATATTTATAGCCATCGGTAACGAGCCACACAAATCAAGCATATATATATGTGTATATATATCTCTGCATTTATATCTTGTTTTCATCTAGCAATTCACTCGTCCACAATTCTAGCTCAAAACTCATAGTTAAGGAAATTATCACATAAAACATAGCATGTATATTTAATCATCAAAACATAACACTCAAATGCATCATACTTGACAAATCAATGATGAAATGCACAAACAAATGACTTGAGAGTTCTATGGATCGAAATGGAAAAATCGAAGTTTATGCCATGAACAAAATGAGTCAATTTTTAAGATCTCATATACCACAAGCGGGCAGTCGGGAGAAGGCTTAGTCAATGTGCATATGACGAACGAAATGATTTCTCACTTGCCTAAACACAAGCAAATTCTATGCTCAATTCAATTCATCACATATATTCATACTTTTATGCATCTTATGTTTTTTCCTCGTTTTTGAATATAGAAAATGTCATAGCATCTTTCATTGCATAACATGCTAATACATTATAATGCATGTTTCACATTCACAGCAATTCAAATTCAAGCAATTAAGCATACACACACATAAGTATGCAATTTGCCCATTTACACAATAATCATAAACACATTACCCACCTAAATTGCTTGAAAAATCCAACTCAATTATGCCTTTCCTCTTACTCTTGGGTAAGATTTTCTTGGTTCCCTAAAACAAACCAAATTCTCATTCAACCCAAATTCAAATGAAAGTTCATAAAACTTCAATAATCAAAAATGATAAAATTAAGTTTAGACTTAACCTACCCATTGTCTATCTAGGTTAGAAAAATCAAAACCTAGTTTAGAAATCCATGAAAAATCAACATGGTTTCTCTTCTTTCTTCCAACACAAACCCATTCCTCTACTTCTTTCTCTACCTAAACAAGAAAGAAAGATAAACTTACCTTAAACTTAGCCCAAATCTCCTTCTTCCTTCTTCCTTTATAGCTTCCAACGTTCTCTTCTTCTTCTTTTTTTTCTTCTTTACGTTTTTCTTCTCTTATTTTCTCTTTTCCACGATTTCTTCTCTTCTTTTCTTATTCAAGAGAACATTTTAGTTGTCTTTCCAATTATACCCCTCCTCATTTTAATCTAATACCTATTAACTCCTTAGGCTATTTAAATTCCATACTATACTCTAATTTAATTTTAACATTTCCGTTCTAATTTCTAATTTCTACTTATGCTCACTAAATTAATAAACTCAATTCAAAAAATAAAATAAAATAAATCAAGAAATAAATAAATCATAAATGAATAAATAAATAAAAAATTTCGGGGCCCAATAATTCTCCTTTCCTTAAAGAATTTCGTCCTTGAAATTCTTACCTGAGTCTACTATAAGGTGTGGATACTTCTCCTTTATCGCTTCCCAAGGCTCCCATATTGCATTCTCTCTTGCATGGTTCTTCTATAAGACTTTAACCAGCTTCACTGTCTTGTTTCTCAAGATCTTTTCCTTCGAATCTAGAATCTCCACTGGTTGTTCTTCATAAGTCAAATCTTCCCTTAATTGAACCTCTGAAGGTTGAACTATGTGTGAAGGATCCGATCGATATTTCCTTAACATCGATACAATTGTGAATCTTAGATAATTCTAGTGGCAAAGCTAACTTGTAGGCTAAAGGCCCAATCTTCTCAATGATCTCATAAGGGCCTATGTATCTTGGAATGAGCTTGCCCTACTTACCAAATCTCAATGCCCCTTTCCATGGAGAAGCTCTAAGAAATACTTTGTCTTCAACTTCAAATTCCATCTCCCTTCTACGTGTATCCGTATAACTCTTCATTTTGTCTTGAGCTATTTTAAGTCTCTGCTTTACCAATTTAATCTTATCAACTATAACTTGTACCAACTCAGGCCCTAAAAGCCTCATTTCACCTTCCTTATCCCAACAAATAGGAGTTCTGTACCTCCTACCATACAAAGCTTCATAAGGTGCCATTTGAATTCCTGAGTGATAGGAATTATTGTAAGCGAACTCGATTAAAGCAGACAATCATCCCATGAGCTTTTGAAATCTATAACACAAGCTCTTAACATTGCCTTCAATATCCGTATTGTCCTCTTTGATTAGCCATTAGTTTTTGGATGGAAAGCTGTGCTAAAATGTAACTTAGTTCCCAAAGCCTCTTGTAAGCTTTCCTAAAAACTAAAGGTGAATTTAGGATCTCTATCCGAGACTATAGAATTTGGAATCCCGTGAAGTCTGATTATTTCATCTATGTATTTTTTGGCCAAAGCATTCAAAGAATCTGTCAGTTTAATTGCAAGAAATGTGCTGACTTAATTAACCTATCAACAATCACTCATATTGCATCATGCTTTCTGCTAGTCCTTGGCAATCCCATCAAGAAATCCATTGTAATCTTCTCCCACTTCTATTCAGGAATAGACAAAGGTTTAAGCTTACCGATAGGCGCTTGATGTTCTGCTTTTAACTTGCTGGCACACTAAGCATTTTATAGCATACTCTGTAACATCTTTCTTCATTCCTTTCGACCAAAAGTGCTCTTTCAAATGTCTATACATTATTGTACTCCCTGGGTTTGAGCGATGACATTTTGCTCTTGTATTTGCTATTAGTTAGTGCAGAAGGTGGGTGAAAGCAGTTTGACGGTATTTTTCAATTTTTGTGCGCAAGAGAAGACAAATTCTCAAGCGAAATCCTCGACTTTCGTTAGAGGAAATTCCTAAGATTGATGGGAAAAGCTCAAATTATTGGTCACTATTGGTCAGTGAAGAAGTTTGGTGTTTTGCTGAAGACATGTATATGTATCTAGTAGTCAGCACAAGACTTAGTAGGAATGGATTTCCTGTATTTCCTTTAATGTTTGGCGAAGTACCTTGCTATCCTAGTCGTCACCTGGGATTCAATCTAATCATAACAATTTGTCCATAGAAAATGCGAGATATATGGTCTCAGTTCTCATAATCTTCTTGGTTGGTAGAACCCTGTCCCAAGTTGCTTGTAACCCGTGTCAGGACTCGACCAACTTGAA
Organism: Erythroxylum subrotundum; assembly: GCA_027563845.1. Classification (NCBI taxonomy): domain Eukaryota; kingdom Viridiplantae; phylum Streptophyta; class Magnoliopsida; order Malpighiales; family Erythroxylaceae; genus Erythroxylum; species Erythroxylum subrotundum. The sequence continues at coordinate 19,012,936 of JAOQMQ010000005.1, read as the reverse complement.
CTCTTCATGTTAGTCTCAATAGTCATTAGTTTTAGTACTCCAATCTCTCCTGTCATTCTAGGAACAACTGCTGTAGTTATTATCTACTCCAATCGCATACACTACCAACTGCTTAATGTGGTCGTTATTCATTTTCTATGTTGACTCTTCCACTTGAGTTAGTGGTTATTTAACCAACGTCAAATCTTCAAAACTCAACTTGTTTTACTAATCAATTAATATGAGAAATCAGAGTCAACGCCTCACACTTAGACATCCATTAGTGAGTGGTCTCACCATCATTTGTCATAAATAAGGTTTCAAATAGCCAGTTATTCCTGTGATACTGTAATTGTAATAATAATACATTATATACAACTTTTCAAATTGAAAAATATGATATGAAATGTAGGAGAACCTATAAATCTTAACTGGACTTCAAAATATCTGGCGTTATTTTTCTATTTTGTTAGGTTTATCTTATTCAGATAATAGAATTGGATTAATGATCCAGATCTAGAGCATCAACATTCGCTTCTATACAAATATTCCACAAGCAAAACATATTTTGTAATTGCAGAAGAGGCGCATTGGTGGCATTTTAAGCATGCTTTTCGTTTGATTTGATTAAAAGAAAACTAAACTAACGTCACCGTGGACGGATCCACATTGGGGGCAAGTAGGAGCACTTGCCCCCTCCACTCAAAAAAATTTATGGATCTGTCCACGTACAGGGCACCAAGAATGCCTCCATAGTGCAACATGTCAGATGAATAAGACAAACTAGGTAACAAGCTTATGCTTGTCCACAAGCCACGCCGGTGACTATGTTTTGTTCATATTCAAACTTCCCATTATCATATGACCCAAGAAGAATCTGGGTAGGTCAGCATTCCACACTGAATGGCTCAAAGTCCCTGAACAGAACAGGGAAGACCCAGCACTAAATTTCGAGAAGGAAATCCTAACAGCTTAAGTTGACTTCGTCCCAACTCACTCAATTTTTTCTTCTATGTTCCCACACCAAGAACTATTTATATTTACCTGTTAGAAGAAGTAATTAATAATTAAAACTAAAGATCAGGTGGATGAAATGTAAGTTGCAATAGAATTCTTGATGAAGAAAAGGAAGTAAGGAGATTTTGTGGTACAAAATAATCTTCTAATGAACCATCATTAACATAATCATCAGTATCTCTGCTATTCTCTACACATAATTCCAATGACAAATCCTCAAGACGCAATGAGCTTTCAGGCTCTTGCTCGTTAACTATCATTGTAACTGAAGATTCGTTTGCCAAGACAATAGTATCGCTGCTGTCGTCGAAAGACTTGTTGGATTCCTCAATTTCACTGCTTCTTACAGTAATCCAATCATCTTCCCAAGTCCAATTGGAAACATTTGAAACTATTGACATACTACTTCCAGTTAATCTCCTCATCCTCTCTGCCGGAGAAGTCGAACAACCTCCACCATCAGGACTCTCCAAGGAGTCCATTGAATCCCAAAATCCATGATCAAGCACACAACTTGGAGAATTACTCCTGGTGAATTCTCCAACTTCTTTGGAGTAGTACTGTACCTCAGACTCATCAAGAAATGGATGTTCAAGCAATTCTTTAACATTCCACCTCTCTTTTGGATCTCTACATAGACACTTGCTTAAAAAATCCTTACCCTGATCCGAAAACCAGCTGGGAAAGTCCGGTACTTCATTGGAGAAGCCAATTTTGTACAAGGCTGAAACCGGGTCACTTAGCTCCGACCAAGGGTTGATCCCAGTTGCCATTTCAAGAATTGTGCAACCAACAGCCCAGACATCAGCAGGGAACTCTTGTTCTTCTCCACGGGCCATCTCTGGTGCCATGAACGCCGGTGTACCGGAAAATGTTGACGTGAAACTTCTGTTGTCCTCTACATATCTAGCACAACCAAAATCAGCAATCTTGGCTCCATCTTTGTGGATCAAAACGTTCTGACTCTTTACATCACAATGAATCAACCCATTAAGGTGCAAATAATCCAACCCTCGCAAGATGTCTCTCGTGTATGTCCTTATCACAGGCTCATCAAGTTGACCACCACTCCTCTTAATCACCTCCTGAAGCGTCCCGCCGGGGACGTACTCCATGCAGAGATTGTACGTAGCCATACCACAGTTCTCATCTCTGATACAAAAACCAATGTACTTGACTATATAAGGAGAGCTCAACTGGGAGAGAATACACTGTTCCTTCTGCAAGAGCAGGGAGTTAGAGAGGTCGACGGACTTGAGGGCAAAGAGCTCGCCGGAAAAGACAGAGGTGGCTAGCCAAACGGTGGCGGTTGAGCCACGGCCAATGATAGGGCCTCTAGTCCACTCCATATGCTGAACAAATAAATAGCGAGTAGAGAGAGCAAAAGCAGAAGCTTATTGAGAAGAGGAGAAAGGAGTTTTTGGGTTTAGCTATATCATATGGAATACGCATTCTATATATAGATTTGACTTTACGAATTGTAACAAATGTACACAAATATCACAAATCTAACAACCTCATACATTGTTTCAAATTTCTAATGCTAGGCCGATTGCGTGACTTGTTGGTTAATTAATTACTTAGGGAGGAGAAGTGTGTCCTTCCACGTGGCAGGAGGAGAGTTGGGGAGGGGCTTGACAGCTTGGCCGCCGATGGGCGGTGAGTGGCCCAACTCCAATGAATGGGAAAAAGCCACCGCACATGAGGACATGTGGGCACGTGACGGAGGCGAGATTAATGGTTTGATTAGATTAGATTAGATTAACTCAAGGAATATACTTTTGTCCCTTTATACAATCTAGAGAATGCGGCGCCAAAAAGACTTATCCATCCATCCGCAAATCCGCGTGCTTTCCGACAGGCCTCCGCTTGCTATTTGTTGCTTGTGATTCAGACCGCTTTTAGATGGGAAGACTCTACTTGGCTCATACTTTTTATCAGGTCTCTTCAGTTTTTATTTAATATTTAAACATTTTTTTTATTTTTTCTTAATTTTTATTCACTTAATTGCTGATTTTACGAAATTTCCGGTGCTAATTATTGTTTAATAGTTTTGTACAAAGGAAGTAGAAGGATAATGATTATTTGTTTTCCTATAAGATTTACATTTTAAATCGACTACCTTCTTTTTATTTTTAATTTTTTACTAATTATTTTAAGAGGTCTTAACTATAAGAAGATACCTTTAAATCATATTGGACTCACCTTCTAATCAGACTATTATATGAATAAAGTGAAATGTTAAAAAATGTAAACCAAAAAAACGCGTATGAACTGTCTGTGAAGTGCCTCAAGAACCGGCGAAGACCTCGTGAAGAACGAAAGCAGTGGGCATCTAATTAGACTTGGAAAAGTAGGAACATACATGGTCAAGGAGGTTACTTTCTCTCAACTTCCAACTGGGTTTACAGCAATCAAGTGATGGCGCTAACAATTAAAGTGCATTAGAGTGAGTCTCAAGTAATTCCAAGATAAAAAAGTTAATATTCTTGACAAGATCAGTTCTCCTTTCACTTTCCATGTAATGTTGCTCCCCTTTTGACGGGGCTAATGGGGCAACCTTTTTTTCTACATCTCAGACTCGCCAAAAGAATACCCACCAAGGCTTTGTGAAAATGCGGCGATAAAGAATCAATCTTAACTGTTCTTTTCATATTTGGAACTGTTGCATGCCGCATGCGAATGAGTTTTGATATAACACTTAAATAATTAAGACATCGGTATCTACCCAAGAATGTGTATTCACTCAACCTTACCGTCTGCGTTCATAAGTCATAGTTTCTAATCCTTAGGAATATAGAGAAAGTCATGAAATTGAAGTGATAAACAAATAATGTAGTCTCTAAATTCGAGGATCATAGTGGGTTAAATGAATAATAGAAAAGGAAAAGAAATCGTAATCGCGTAAAAATTGAAAAACTTTGCTTTCACAGTTGTTGAGTTTGACTTTCAAATTTTTGTCTTAGATAATTTAGGGGTTGACCCATTTAGTAATTGGTAATGATTACTTGCTCTCAATTGAAATGATTATTGTTATCTTCCGTGAGCCGTTTTTTTTAGAATTTAAAAAATTCATTAAAGAAAATAATGAAGTGTACATCTTGGAAAGGGTCTCTCCCTTGTGAGAAAACAACTAGGTACACTAAATATTCTATTAAGACAATACGACGACGTTCAAAAAGAAAGAGAAATGTTTGATGTCGTATTACAATTAGGGTATAAGGACTCTCCTCTTTCTCGAACCTTCAAACATTTACTCGATTTGGAAAGAGAAAATCGACGCTCTGAAGGCGAGACTCTATAAGCCCAAGTTTTATTTAACCTCAAACTTGAGATTTGGTAGCATCTATAAGTAATCACTACTAATCCTTAACTACATGGGGTACATTACCCATATTTTACTAGTTGTCGATTCAATTTTCAAAAATTAAAGAAATCCATTTATGTAAGGATCACTCCCCAATTTATTTTTAAAATTTCATAAAATTTAAATGAGTTTTTAATATGATTTTATTAACAATAAAGAAAGATACACGAGATAAAATTTTGCATTCTTTCAAAACTATGAATTTTCCCTTTAGTGTATAAAATATGTATAATAGAGTAGATCCTTCAATAATAAGTATAATAAATAATATCTCTCAATTACAATAGAAAATTATAATCTAAATATGGTTTGTAACTGTAAAATATATTACATCTATATCTTAAAAATTACTAGTGACTATATCTTAATAGTTGTAATTAACACCTTCTTACATTGATCTTAGTGAATCAATCAACATTAATTTGATAACAAAATACTAATGTCGAGCACTAGTGAGATTTTGTGAGAATATCAACAATATGACTAATCATAGATATGTGGAAAAGAGTAACAAAGCCATTATCAAAAACTTCATGGATTGAGAGACATTTCATCTTAATATGTTTAGTACGCTTGTAAAATATAGGATTTGCCACAATTTGAATGACACTTCTAATGTCAACATACATGGGAATATGACTAGATTGTGGATAAACCAATTCAAAGAGTGAGCCATGAAACTAAGTAATTTCATAATATGCTAATGGTATAGTAAGATATTCAACCTAAATTGAGGATTTGGAAATTCTTTTCTTGTTTTTCACACTTTGAAGAATTAATGCATCATTTAAGCATACACATTAACTTATTGTAGAATGTCGTGTATCAGTGCAACCAACCTAATCGAACAAGCTTCTAAATACTCTTGTTATTAATTTTAAGGTTAGTGTGTTTACTTTCCATTCAATAAGAAGCATGAAAATGTTTGAAACTATAACATTTTTCTTATTAATTTTATTTTACGTAGTAAAATGAATTTTATGAATTGAGTTGAAGTTTGAAGGATCATGGAATATAGTGAATTAATTTATAATTTGATAAAAGTAACTAAATTTCTGACAATTTGATGAACTTTACAGTTAAATGAATGATTTATAATCTTGACTAATGTTTGGGTTATTAATATTTTCTCATGATTACTTCTTATTTAAGTCAAAAGTAATGGAATTGATTTGATTAAGGATATACAAATGTTTAAGTATGAGAGAATTTGATGTATGTTAATTGCACTACGTTTTTGGTATAATTTTGAGAGTATTTAACATATATTTTGAGGATTTTTATACGACCTAGATACTTAATTTAGCTTACATTTTATTTATAAAAACTTATGTTAGCTTTTCATTGAAGAAGGAATGAACTTGGATAAATTGGAGCCAATTTCAATAAGTTTTAGAGTGATTTTAGAGGAACATGGTTTGAATATGGCTCCATGTTCACCAGCATAACACCTGCTCGGTACCGTGTTCAATTCATGTAGCTTAATGGTGTATTCTACTTCTTTGACAACTTGGCAATTGAAGAAACATAATACAAACACATCCCTATGTAAACCTATGTTATATAAGAATGTGTTATGCCTCTTCAATAGTTTGGCTATATGGAGAATACAACTTAGACATGGTTTAATGTTCCATAACATGGCACCTACATGGTGCTGTGTTCTAACTTATGTTCCAACTAATGTGTCTCTGATTTGACATAAAAGAGGAGCAAACTCAATATGGATTTAACATGGTACTGTGTTCTAACCTATGTTCCAACTAATGTGTCTCATATTTGAAATAAAAGAGGAGCAAACTTAATATGGATTTAACATGGTACTGTGTTCTAACCCGTATTAGCGTAAACTTTACAAAAATTAAGGTTTTTGTTGGCGTTTAAGTAACATGATACCATGTTGGTCTTGTGTTGATCTTGTATTTGATAAAAACAATAGGGTTTCATGAAAAAAAAAGAGCAAAAAGAGACGAGAAGAGGGGAGAGACCTCCAAAAGGACACAAAATCAATCACAAGGAAAAGAAGGTGGAAAAAAATATCAAAAAACAAACAATTTTAGAGAAAGCAAGATTCTATCAGACTTAATCAAGAACATCAATATTCAATTTTCATAAGAATTCATCTTTTATCTTGTTTTCTTTATTATTCTTTATTGGTTTTCTTTGTCTGTTTATGAACTAAATTAGCATATAGATTTAGGTGGGAAGCACCCTAAAATCTATTATTTCCTTTTATCTTTATTTAGGCGGTGTTTGGTACTTTTTTTTTAATTTTTTGTTGTTGTTTTTGTAAAAAAAAATAAAACAGTCACCGAAAATTTGTTTAGTCGAAGTAGTTTATGTTTTTTCGTTGTTAAAAATAAAAAACGGCATCATGTTTTGAAAAACATAAAAAAAATGTGCTTTCGTGTATTTTTAAAACAAGTTTTTGTTTGTTGCGAAAACGAGTTTTCTTACTGTGCCAACTGTAGTTCTTCAGCCTCTTCTACTATTTCTTCTTAATTTTGTTTCCTTATTTTTTTTGCTTGCGTTAAAAGGTCTCTGCACATCTTCTGCCATCTTCTCAGTGTCTGCGTCTTCTCGTCTGTGATTTCCAGTTTTGTTTTTGTATTAGCTTATGTGTGCCTGTTGCTTGACAAATATTTCTGTTATTTGCGTTGAAACATGAACACACTGATCACCTTCTCTGGCGTAAATATGAAGAAGAGAACTGGAAGTTATGCTATAGTAACATACTGTAGCATAATTAAAAATTAATTCATTAATTCATCGACACTTTTGTTTCATGAGAGAGGCCCTTCTTGTGTTGCTTATGAGAGGGTAGGCTTGGTTGGTCATGCTAACCGTCTAGTTTAGGAGAACAGAGTCAGGGAAATAAACTAGATATTTCGTCAGGCTTTGGTGTTAAAAAAGATAGTATTTTTTGTCTCTTATTGCATCATTTAGTAGACATATTTATGATACGAATTTAAGTTTAAGACCACTTTTGACTTCTGGTTCATCACATTTGGCTCACTTCTGGTTCATTACCTAAAAATCAAGCCATTTGAATTGTGAGATGGAAAACCTGTCTTTGTTCTGAATACAAAATGGTAATTACATATACAACATGGCAGATATTTATATGGGTTAGTGTAGGCGTTGGTTGTCTCTGGGGATGTTTTCATTAATTTATCTTTCCTTCGTATATACAAGTAAAGCAAACATAAGAGTGCATATATGTACTCATAATTGTGAAAAGTGCATCCAAAAGTGGCACTGAAGGTGAAGAAGATGACTTGTAACAATGAAGTATGACCACTAACTCCCCAATACGACCCACTACTTTTTGTTATAAACCTAAGGTCCTTTGCTATGGGTAAGGTTGTTTAATAATGAAAAGCAGTAAAAGTCAAATAGCCTAGTTGCCATCTTTTCTTCTCCCATTGGTGTACAGAATGCCTCGTAGGCTGCCAAATGGACATTGATAGAAAACAATCAATAATGGGCAATCAACATTAGGCGAACTCATGAGGATAATTTGTATGGTTCGACTTCAAATGTACCTCGAGAAGTAAAATCCATGTTTACAGGTAACATGTAAACATCCAACTTCTTCGAAGCCTCATTTAGTTTCTGGATCCTGTATTTATCTTGTGATAGTTTAAAGTATTTCTCTATTTACAAACACGGTATTTCTCCCAATGGCTGTCACGAAACTTGTCTGACTTTGCTTGTAAGGCAACAATTTTACCTTCCCATTAACTACCGTCTTCCCCATTTGTGTTACTCCATCACAGACCAGACATTCATCACCCTTTGTCCAGTTTCTACTTATAACAACATTATATATCCAAAACATGATATATATACTTAATTATTAGTAGAAAAACAGGTTAGCAAGGAAACCATTTTTCCATGTAAAGAAGGTATTACTGTTGTTGATTAATACATGTTGTCATACAAAGCTTGTAGTTATACCTTCTATAGCTACATTTAATTATATCTTCTATATTCGTAACTTTGTGGATTTGGTTGTTTTTATTTTGAATTATATTTAGTATTTAATACTTTTCAGAAACTTTTTATTTGTCTTATTTTTATTTTGAACCATGTTTAGCATTTAATATTTTGTAGAAATTATTGTGACTAATATCACTTATATGTGATTACATTTAGTGATGGAAGGTTTGAGCAATATGAACGATTCCAATGATTGTGTGGAAATAAATGAAAAAGATGGAGTGTGGAGTGATATCATAGAGATGTATTTAATCTCCTTGATGGTTGAAGAAGTGAAGAAGGAAAATCGAACAACTACTACCTTTTCCAAATCTGTTTGGAAGAATATTAAGGTAGGACTTCAAACAAAATTAAATAAGGAGTATATTGATATTTAATTAAAGAATAATTATAATGGATTAAGGGCTAGATTGAAAATTTTCAAGAACTTACTCAAAGAAACAATAATCGGCTACAACTCCTTTACTAGTGAAGTTAATGCTACAAATGAATGTTAAGAAAATCTATTTAAGGTAAAATATTTCTTTAGTTTTATTAATATATCATATTATATAATATTCATTCTCATATTCCTTTTTCATCATTATAGGTGTATAAAATGGCTTACAGATTCAAGAAAAAAGGATGTAAGGAAGTTTTAGACTTGTGTCATATTTTTGGAAATACTACTGCAACTGGTGTGCATGCACATCCATAAACTAAATCTCCATCGAATAGTACATAAGAGGAACATGGAAATGATGTTAATGAAGATTACTTGTATAATGAAAAAGAAGATCAAGGTAAAATTTCGCCATCTAAGAGTAAGAAATCTCCTGGCAAAGAAGACGCATTCTAACGTTGTAGAAGAAGTCTTACTTATACTTGGTGAACAATCACAAAGGAAGAATGATTTACTTGAGAAAAAACTGAGTGAAACATCATCCATTGCAAAGAATAGACCTCAAGAGTCTAACATAATGATGGAATGTCTGAATATCTTAGATGAATTGGGTGTTGACGGTGTGCAATATGGAAAAGTTGTGAAGGCTTACATGATTCTCCACTTTATAGGGATATTTTAATGAAGATGACAGATACAAGGAAGCTGGATTAGATTATGTCGCTTTAATTATATTTCCATGATATTGCATATCGAATTCTTATTGATTTGATACTTTTATATTAAGCACTATTCCATATTTTGAACATTTTAAGTTTGTATTTTGTATGAATATTTGAATCTGATGATGAACGGAATAAGGTGATCATAATTTCTATAGCTGGGGGAGAGAACAATTTTTTTCATTTATAAAAGCAACCATGTAGAACTTCTGCTCTACCAGGTCATGAATGGATATTAGAACTTTTGAATGTAAATCCTACAAGGATTTATGAAAACTTAAGAATGAGAAAGATAATCTTCTTGAGCTTATATGATGAGTTGAAGAGTTTATGAGACTTAAAGGCAACAAGTAATTAGATTATAGAGGAACAAGTAACAATTTTCTTAATGACTATAGGGTATAGTGAGGCAAACAGAGTCAATGCAGAACACTTTCAACATTCGACTTGGACAATTTCGAAGTACTTTCGTAAAGTCTTATATGCAGTTAATCGTCTTGCTAAACGAGTTATTACTCCACCATCTTTTACTTGAGATTCAATATAATTCAAAATTCTTTCTATATTTTCAGGTACATTTATTTAATTACTATTTTAATTATGTCCTTATGATTAATAATTTTTTATTAATTTTTTATTTTTAGGATTGTATAGGAGCAATAAATGGTACACATATTGATGCACATGTTCCGACCGATGAACAAATACCATACATGGGCAAAAGAACTAATCCAACCCAAAATATTATGTGTTATTGCTCATTTGACATGCATTTTACGTATGTAATGACTAGATGGGAAGGTACTGCAAATGACTCTCGAGTTCTTTTGGAAACAGTAACAAATCCAGCGAATCAATTTCCTATGCCTCCACAAGATATTATATTATTTTAAATAAACATAATAATTATGATTCATTTTTAACATCTTTTTGTTAATATTATGTTCTTTCTATGTTAGGTAAGTACCATTTGATTGACTCGGGCTACACTAATATGTCTGGATTTCTTTCACTATACAAAGGTGAAAGATATCATTTGCGAGATTATAGAGGCAGAGGAAGACCTCAAGATCCACAGGAATTGTTTGACTACAGGCATTCTTCATTAAAAAATGTTATTGAAAGATATTTTGACGTTCTAAAAGCAAGATTCCCTATACTTAAAAACATGCCTATTTATGATATGAAGAAACAAAGATACATTGTTATTGCTTGATGTGTTATACACAATTATATTAGAATGTATGGACAAAGCGATGAGTTATTTGACAGTTGTGTCGAAAATGAAGAACAAATTAGGGAAAGTGAAAATGAAGATGCAAGTTCTCAAGACAACTTCGAGATATGTCTTGGAAGTGAGATGAAATTGCTAGACAAATGTGGAGTGATTATATTATTTCTAATTGATTTATGTTTCTTTTTGTAAATGATAATACTATTATGTTTTCAAGAATTATAATATGATGGACATCTTTTATTGATTAGAATGACTTAATATAATTACAAAAGTAGAAACAGGATGATAAAACAAACTTTTTTTTGTTTTTTATTACAAATCTCAACCAAACAGGTTTTCATTTTTAGTTTTTATAATACAAATCTCAACCAAACATGTTTTTGTTTTTTAAAGAAAAACATAAACAAAAAAACTGAAAACCGAAAACCGAAAACCACAACAAAAAATAGAAATAAAACCAAACTACCCCTTAATGTAAGATTTCAGTTTTTGAGAATCGTTCATAATTAAGTTACGTTGAACTAAATCATGTTAGCATTCTAATTCAATTTTGGATTTTATACATTGGAATTGAGAGGTTAAATATATAAACAGACCACAACTTGAACAATGATGGTTGAATAGGTTGTTGGAGATAAAATTATACAATTTTTTTTGGGTTAGGATAAAGCCTATCATTTGAATTTACAAAGGGAGTTAATACATTCTGAGCTTGTTTTGATTAGAAAAAGATTTTGGTCAAATCAACTAGAGGATAGGAGTCTATTATTTAGAAGAGAATATGGTCATAAGTTAAGAATTTCTACTAGTCCAAGTAAATAGAGTTAATTATTAAGTCAAGATAAATTCAAGTATGGGAAAAATTCTAAGAGCATTCTTCATCTAGATTTATTCTATTTATTGATTGTTTATTCTTATTTATCACATTAATTGATTGACTCTTATTTGTGAATTTAGTTTTGTTTATTTTCTTTTGATCACTCAATCAATTGGTTAGATTAGATAATAGAAAGATGATTCATATTGATAGTTACAGTTTTCAATACACTCGACTCATATAAACTATATTATAAAAACGATTGGTTAATTGCCTAATAATTCTTTAGTATTGTTTTTGTGTTTTATTTATATATTTATATGACATCAAGGGTGAATGTGATACAATATCCCAAGCATTATTATGCTATAAGCCATTAAGTTCTTCTTCCATGGCTCATTTTTAACAATGTTGATATGTAACTTGTGAGTAAAGGTAGGTATAATAATAGAGGACAATATTGCAACTAAAAATGTTTTAGTACCAATCAGGAGAGTAGAGATACCTGTTTGGAGGATGAGAGACTTAAGTGGACCTTTGAAATGATAATGACACTATGTCATGTGTCGTGGCAAAGATGAATTATGAGGAGTTATATCAAAATTGTCCTTGCCCCTGCTTTATTTTGTATACGCAACACATAGCCTAAATTGCATGATAGGAGCAAGAGGGACAATATTAGAGAGATTGACCCATCATCAAAAGCAGTGAGAAGAGAGTGAGGAGGAAAGTTGGTGGGTGGCAGAATAAAAAGGAAAAATAATATTTTTTACGTTGAGTGGTGGGATCGTAACATATATAACTTGTTCGATGTGGTGCATAACCAAGGAAAGCACGTCTCACAGATTGAGCAAAAAGCTTAATTTGTTTATGAGAAAACAAACACATCTGAAAAGAAATTTAGTATATTCAGGTTGTTGGAGATGAAGATTAAGAATAAGGTGATTGATGGTAAAGAATAGGTGCAGGAAGTTGATTAATTAAGTGTACAACAGTGGGTAGAGTGTAAGACATTTTTGTCCTTAGGGACAATTTTGTCCATGTCTCATAAAGTTGGACTAACATTAATTGCAATTTTGGTTTGTAAATTAATTATCGGTTAAGTGATGCCATTTGATCCAGGTAAAGATAATTAAGTGGCCCAGTAAATGATCTAGATTAATGGGTCGAAGTTCGGGTAAAAAATGAGTCCCGATTAGTGTGGACTGAGCCCATATCGGCCTTATGATAGGGAAGCCCGATAGGGAAGCTATATAAGGTTAAGGTCTCCTGTAGTTACTCAGAGAGAACGTTCACGAGCATAAGGATTCCTGACCCGTTAGGGAAGCTCGAAACTTGAGAAAACTGTAGAAAGGCCTTGCCCGTAAGTTGGTGAGCACTTTCCACTAAAGGTCCTGGGAGATTCGGAGACGTTTGGAGCTCGGAATCGGCATCGAAAAAAGAGATGGAACCGAAATCCA
>JAOQMQ010000005.1:18976012-18986835 GCA_027563845.1 Erythroxylum subrotundum | reverse complement strand
TCTGACTTTTCTTAATACTCCCCTCGAGCTGGAGCACACATATAGATTTTACATGAGACCACCCCAAAGCCTTAGTGAATAAATCCACAAGTTGGTCTTTTGACTTAGACATATGATGTCTTAATCAATCCTTCTTAAAGCTTTTCACGAACAAAATGATAATCCACCTCAATATGTTTAGTTCTCTCATGGAAGACTGAATTAGAAGCAATATGAATAGCTGCTTGATTATCACATATCAACTTCATGGAGACAGAGTGCTCAAAACCAAGTTTTCCAAAAAGATGCCTCAACCAAGTTAACTCACATGTACTATATGTAATGGCCCTAGACTCAAACTCAGCACTGGAACGTGCAACAACTAGTTGCTTCTTACTTTTCCATGACTCCCCATCCATAAATATAAAATAGCCTGAGTAGACCATCGGTTATAAGAGTTCGCAAAATCTACATCTGTATGTCCTCGAATCTGAGTATGTGCATGGAGAGTGCATGGTTCTCGTATAGAAGACCTTGTCTTGGCAAACCTTTCAAATATCTCAAAATCCTGATAACTACATCCCAGTGGCTAGTTTGTGGAGACTCCATAAACTGTCTCACTACACTTGTAGCAAACGAGATATCTGGACGAGTAGAAGTCAAATAATTTAGTCTACCAACATGTCTTCTATACCTACTTAGACCTTACAAATACTCTACTCTCTCAGCATCAGGTTTAACATTTGGCTCTATAGGATTATCAACTAGCCTAGTTCCCAACAGGCCTGTTTCCTCCAAAAAGTTGACATACTTCCTTTAAGATAGACAAATCCCCATCTTCAATCTTGCTACCTCGATACCCAAAAAATATTTTAGTGAACCAAGGTCCTTTGTTTGAAACTTGGCTTACAAAAATGACTTTAGAGACTAGATTCCTACTTTATTATCTCCATTTAACACAAACAACTAAAAGAATTCTACCAGTTTTAAAGTGACGATAAAACACAAAATGATCCAAACCACATCGATGTAGACCAAACTCTATAGAATTAGGATCTAGGATAACATGACTGAGAAGCGAATTGGCAGACACTTATTAGTGTCAGTGGAGACATAGCATCAGAAAAGTATTGTGTGTCTTCAAAAAATCTAGAAAACCAATTCAAAAGAAGGCTGAAACATTTGTACTCTTTTTGTAAACAAGAGTACCTGAGAAAACTACAGTTTATAGCTTTTGGGTCTAATTTATCTATGCCAAGGTGAGGCTGATGAACAAAACAAACACAACCGAATACCTAAGGATTAATAGAAAAAGCATCTTGGCAGGGAAAGAGTATAGAGAATGGAGTTTTAGCCGTCAACACAGAAAATGACATTCGATTATAACATGTAGTGAGTACAGCATCTCCCTAAAAACTTTTGGGGTACATTCATGTAGATTAACAGGGTACGAGTTGTTTCAACAATTTGTTGGATTTTTCCTCATCTACCCCATTCTGTTAAAGAGTGTGTGAGTAGGAAGATTGATGCTAAATACCCTATTGGTGCAAGTAGCTAGAGAAATGAACTAGAGAAATATTATCTAACATTATCACAACGAAGAATATTGATTAGGGCATTAAATTGATTTTGAATTTTGGCACAAAAAGAACGAAAAATAAAGAATAAACGATCTTTCATAAGATATAACTAAGTTATTCAAGAAAAATCATGAACAAAAATTACGAAATACTTGACACGACTTAGACCCCAAATATATGTGTGGACTAATATAAAAGGTTTCTCAACCCTTTTATTGACTCGAGGAAAAAAAGAAGAAAGATGATGTTTTCCGAGCTGCCATGACTCATAATTTAAGCTAGAAATAGACTCTAACTCTGACACTAATTTCTTGAGATTTTCCAATGATGGATGACGTAATCGATTATGAATATCAATAGGGAAGCTGATGCTAGACATGCAACAGATGATTGCAACTCGCCAAAGTAGTACATCACATTTGCTTCACGCTCTTCTCCAATCGTCGTCTTGGTCTTCAAATCATGGATGATGACATTATTAGGGTAAAAACATACAGAACAATTTAGTTTTTTAGTCAATTTGCTCATAGATAGAAGATTGAAAGGAAAGTTCGGTACAAAGAATGTGGAGGACAAAGTAAGAGAGAGCCAAGGATGAGAGGATCTAACACCTTTAATGGTGGTTGTAGATTCATCAACAATGATAAGCTTATCATCATGAGAAGAGGGTAAACGAAAGATAAGATCGAAATTAGTTATGTTACCTGAAATATGATCAATGGAACCAAAATCCAATACTCATAAGTGTCTTCTAGGGATAGAAGTTGCTAGATTACCTCGATGAGCCACAGATACCATAGGAAAAGACAATGCCTGTTGAGCTAACTAATATTGCAAGTACTTAGTATACTCACCTTGAGATAAGGTAACAGACGGTTGTAAAGTTGTAGACGAAGAATGTTCTTCAAGAGATGTCATATGAATCACATGCAAATGAGAATACTTATCCCGACAGATCTTATGATCATATCCACCTTTATCGCAATATGTGCACTCAAGCTATGTGTTCAGTTTTATAGATTAGAAGTTTCTAGGGTTATATGGTAAGGGAGGTAAAGAGGTTTTGATGATCTAAGATTAACCTTGCTCTGTTACCATGTTGTAGACAATATCAGAAGATGTTGAGGGCTTGACACAATCTCAAAACCCTTGTAGACTTTATATAATAGTAAGAACCAATTACAGAAGAGAAGTACCAATTACCCAAGGGAAATTGATCTTAGGAATAAATAGGAAATCATATAGATCTAACTTTTCCTAATATAAATTTGACTTTTCCTAACAACAAACATTTATAATCTCTCTACCTGCCTATAATTTTGATGAACGCAACTAGTTACAAGTAAGCTGAATGTGGGAGAAACAACTTAAAATCAGCAAAACCTAAGAGGACAATATAAAATGACTTGTCTCATATGTCTGAACATTCCACCAAAGGCATACTTGAAACAATGAAAACATAGACTCTGACTGCATATTTCATCATAGAAAGGAAAGAGCAAACCTTAAGGTCATTTAGGTTACCAAAAGCTACACGGCATTCAACCAAAAATGTTAAATGTTGTTCTGTCTCCAATCCGTAGTCAACCTAATAGTGAAGAATATGAGGGCTGTAAGGCAATCTCAAAGTTAATTTAAATCTTAAGTCACAACTCATTCAGCAATATAGAAAGTAATTACCAGTTGAATAAAGCGAGTTATCAAACGCATTGCTTGTTGATTTTCATCATCTTTCACGTTAACAAAATCCATACCATCATGTAGTGATTGAGAAATTTCGAAAAGAAATTGTATGGTTGATTGATCACGTATAGAACCATCCCTGTCAAATGTATAATCATAACAAATACCAGAAAATAATAATAGTTCTTTAAATAATGCAAATACATAGCAGCAACAAAAAGAATAGCATGAGAATGAGGAAAGGAAAAATGCGTGCTACAAGGCATGATAATTCAAAACGGAGTAACAAAAAAAAGTTACAAGATGGCTAAACTTTGTTCGGCAATTGAAAGTCCACTACTTGTTACATGTAATCTTACTCCGATGATTTCCATTGAATTTATTGCTCAAAACATATGGTGCATCTTTTACATGGATATATAAAAGAGTAGTTTTTAATGTTCTCCAAACCGAATCGTGAGGGTTTACAAGCTAAAAGAATGCTCAAACTAAAATTAAGAGGATGTGTAGAATTTGAAAAATACTATGATCTTTTCAACACACTAGAAAATTATTATATTAATCAATAAGAGTAACTTAAGACAAAGAATTAACTAGTATTCTTAATCCAAACTCAATATTTATAAGCTAATATATCTAATCTGCATGGGGCCTGATTTCATCCAACAAAGATGTAACCAGAGAATTGTTGTAGGCTTAGAGAACAATTGCCCAATAACATCCAAGAGTACTGAAACAACTTCAAGCCCCTTGGCTGCTCAAAACTAATATGTCTCCGCATTTGGATCATAGATTAATGGCTGAAATTTGTGGATTTACATTACATTCTTAATTTAACCACATAATAATTAAAGAGTAAAAGTAGTTATTATGCATCCAAAAACCCTCCATCTGCAAGTACCTTATAGTTTGTATGACATTGAACTGTAATGGTAGTACACCCTTTCTTCTTCACATAATCGTAAACAAACTATTCAGACTAGAACTAAATTCTGTGAGGCGGTTATTTTAGGAATGGGGAAACAAAAGACCATGTAGGTAAAGATAATCACGATATTCAATAAAGCAACAACAATCCAGTGAGAATTACACTAATACGCGAAACCTAAGGAGGTCCAGTAGTACGCAACCTAATAAATAACTTAAAACTAGCTCAAAAGTAATAAACAAAGTACCTTGTTGCCATCTTAAGAATATGCATATTGACTCCATTGCGAGCACCTCCATGCATTACATTCAAGATGTCAAGAAAATGACTCTATAAAATCAGACATAAAAGCATACAATTGAGTATTCTACAGAAACCAATTAACTAGTATGGACCACAAAACTTCAACAAGGAAAAGCATTTTCTATATATTTTTCGGCATGCAATCATATGTCCATAAGAAACAAAAGAAACAAGGAGACAGTAAGGGGGTTGAGGAATGGAGAAAAAAGAAGAAAAGCTTTGGGAACGGTCGTACCAAAGCAAAGATATCTGTTAAGTCCTTCATATAGGAAAGAAGCTTTGTTAAAAAAGATTGCAAGAATCCTAATTCGTCTTCAGATATCTCTTTGTTAACTGCTCGTTCCGAAATGCCCTCTAGAACTGCATTCAAATAATTGTCCTGCCAAAGGAATTAGATTTAGACCAATGTGAACGATGTAGTAAAAATACGAAGATAGATCTTAATAGAAAAGATTTCAGCTTCTCATATTAACAACAATGCATATAGTCTTATTCTTCAAAAAAAAAAGATGCATATAGTCTTAGAATTGTTAAAAGAAAACAAACCATGAGAAAAGAGAGACATGACAGTTAAAGCTCTAAATGAGTAAACATCACTCTAGATAACTCGGAAAATGAATTCTCAAGTCAACCTTCCACATATACCTTTTACATTTAGCGGAATATGTACTTGAAAACAATCCACTAGAGCTGTACATACGAACTAACTGAAATTTCTGCATCAAAAGGGCATGTATTTCGACAGTGATGCACATGGTCATTTTAAGATTTGCAAAAGGAGAGCAGTGTGGATCATGAAATGCAATTCTACAGAAACAGATAGTAACGCATCATAGCAGTTCTCAGTTACATCTGAAGTATTATAGAGTGATAAGCTTACCATCTCATTTTGAAGAACAATGTCCACATAAGCATCTACAACCTTCAGGTACTCATCAAGTCTGTCATACTCACTAGCAACCTGAAATTATAATGATTTTTAATTTACCAACATATTTACAGAACAAATCAAGCAGAAACATAACAGAAAGATGGCCAGTTGGTCTAAACGAACTTTATGAAAATTTAGGTAACAGCAACAAAATTACAATGGTTAGTAAACAAGATGAAGTTGACGAAACAAACACATCATCTCTAATGACTTCAATCTATTAACCTTCCAGATCAAGCCACTACTCATAGTAGCTTCAAACTGTATAGCTAATACGTAACAGCAATAATAGGATGTCAAACCAAGAAAAACGAATCCCGAGCCAAGAAGTAAATAAAAATGTTAAATCCATTGAATAAATAGAAAAGAATTGCAGTGGATCACATGGGATTAAGTACAACAAGACAGTTTAATTCCATTTGAACATTTAAATATACCAGAACAGAATTTTTATAGTACCTTAATAATTTCGGTAAGTACTTCATTGATAATGTCCATTGGAGGTCTGCTTTCAGAGAGCTTGAACCCAAGTAATCTGTAATTTAAGCACTGCTCCACCCAGATTTGAAAAATAAAATCAATAAAAGTGAATAAAGAGGGAAAAGGGTGCATAAGTTAAGCTCATAACGGAAATCTTCCTTTACCCTCTTCAAATGCCAAAGAAAGAAGCTATAAAATCAGTATCTAACTCAATTGAGAATTCAAACGATACCTGCTCAAAAGAGCAATCAATGCTGCTCTTAATCAGATCAAGAACATACATGGCATTGGAGCTGACTACTTCAACAGGAAGTTCCTTAAGCAGATGGTGAAGAACAATTGACACACAAGGCACAGTCTGAAAATCATCCACCTGATTCCTCCCAAATCCAAGCTCCATAAGTACAGCATCTACTAGCCTCTTTTAATGGGAATTTGCAGAAGAGAGTTAGTGACCCCAGTGTTATATGCCAGTGTAACTAGAAGATGATATAACAGTAGAGACTTTCAAAAGTCCTGTCTTTCAAAAGTAAGTAATACAAACTGTTGCTATATTGTACTCCTTGGGTACAACACCACTAACATGCACAGACAAAACTGACAGTACATCAATAGTATCATACTTTGCATGAAGATGTTTCCCATATCAGCTATGATTACAATTCCTAATCAGTTACTGACCTCAGATGAACCCTCGAATATGCATTTCATAATGTATTCAATAGTCGGCTCCATCAGACTGACAAGCAACCTTCTGTTCTCACTAAGATGTCCATGTGAAGTTCCGTACTCCAATAAAAGCCGCCTCAATAGAATCTTCATGTCATTAATACAAGTCACTAGAAACCCTGTCATAGCAAATTTAAAGATATGCAGTCAATGAGTTTCCAACCTACTTAAATAGCCCTTTCAACTTCCTTTACCAATAAGTCATGTTGGATTTTGGTCCATGAATGAAACAGAATAGCACAACAAAAAGGTATACATACTGCTAGCACTTAAGAAAAGGCTTCAAATCACCAGGTGGAACCTTTAGTTTTTACTATTAAAAGGGAAACAGCTTATAATTTCAAACTATTGAAAATCAAAACAAAATTTAAACCATATGCCAGTCTTGAATTAAACTATGCCATCTCTATATTCTGAAACACTTGGCACCAATAAGCAACCAGTGTATAAAAGATTACATGCCATTTGTCAAGAAAACAGAAAATCTTACCAGTGTGGGAGGCACGCAGCTTCCGTGCACAGTGGGCCACATACAAGTGACAATAAGCAGAAGCCAATGGATCTGCAATCCCTCTTGTCATCATGACCAGTCGCTGGAGAACGTCCTCAGGATGGTCAAGCAGAAAACGCCAGCAGGGTAATATTGACAACTCCAAGTAACTGAAGTCATAATGCCAAGAACAAGAAAAAACTAGAATGTCAAAGAAAGATATGAGAGATAAAGAAAAAGGAACAGGAGAGACAGAAGAAAAGGAAGAAAAAAGAGTTTGGAGATGATTGATGTCTCGTGGAGAATGGATAACTCATAAAAATAAAATCTTTAAAACCAATGGTTTTGAATCTCACTAAATTATGATGTCAATTGAGAAACAAAAGTAGTACAATATACATTCCCAACTATTGCTAACAATAGTGTTTGGAACCAAAAGAAGATTGGAATTCAGGGATTTGGAATGAATTCTATGATAACAACTTTGGAGTGAATTGGAATTTTGAATTGAAAAGATATATTTTACCATTACACACTTGGTCAAAGTTACCCTCACGAAATAAAAAGGTTCAGCCATGCATAAAAATAAACAAATTTAGTAATAAATAAAATGGACAATGAAGTAATAACTATAAAGAAAAGAATCAAATAAACTAGTTTTCCTAATATGTAAGAGATTTCTGATAAAAATTTGTATACATGGCTTCAGCAAAGACGTCAGATAATTGTTACAAAACCAAGTCAGAACCTTATTCTGAACAGATGAGGGAGTTTATATTTGATATAACATGATTTTTTGTTTTCTGTTTCTGAACAGATGAGTGAGTTTATATTTGATATAACATGATTTTTTGTTTTCTGTTTCTGAACAAAACCAAGAGAATATATACATATTCGTGGAGAATAGTATATAGGGATGGAGAATAGCATATAGGGATGAGAATAGCATATGTACATAATACATAAGTTTTATGGTGAGCAGTGGAAATTAATTCTAATTGTCAAGCAAAGGATTTAAAATATGATTTGAAGAAACGGAGAAGAAGATGTACCCTTTCTTAAGGTGAGAAGGAACAAGATTTTTTAAGCCAATAATATGGTGATGATGCAAATAGGCTTAAAGAGATGAATAAGCATAATTTTGCTTAGACCTATTTTAAGTTACATGGACACAGTATTTATTTGCATATTCCACCTGCATGGAAAGAACTGGAGTAGCTAAACAAATTCTATGGAATTCAAACATACTCTGTAATAGCTGAACCAAAGAAAGGATAAAGTCTTGATAGTAAAGGAAATCAAAATTGCATTTAGAAGCAGAGTTACGCATTAGAAAAGACCACTTCAACTGAAATGTTAGGAAGACAATATGCAACCCAGTCTTAAACACAGTTTCCATTTGTAGCTCACTTTCAATAATACCTAACCCATTTCACCCATACTGAAACCAATTGCATCCATACCTAAAATTATTTCCAAGATATTATTAGCACAATAACTTACATTATAAGGAAATGATCGTTTTCATACAAGTAGTTATTTGCGAACACAATATGTCAAAGCATATCAGTGAATCCCAATTGAAATTAAATCAGAATAGGTGCTACAAAATGCAGCAGTGTTCAGGTCCTTATTTGAGTGAGAACAACAAACCACACCTCACACTTTCTGTTCAAGGTTCACACTTTCTGTGTTAGAAAAAGCATCTGCTATTACTTTAATAAGCATTGGCAAGATTGTAAAATATAAATAAATGGAAAAGGATCATAAATCAACGAGAAAACAGCAAAAGAACAAGTTTACACAAGGGCTAATTATAAAAGAAAAAATCTCGAATTTTATTCAATTTTATAATATTAGCCAAAACTTCAAAAAGTGGCAATAAAATTATCTAACTTACAATTTTTCTCAAAACTAGTTTACGGTTAACCCTTCAGTTTCCACGTCAAGAAACTTTTTGACAAATAGCTATCATGTGTCCTTTTATTGCCACATCACATTAATTATTTAAAAGTAAAAAACTTAAAATGTTATAACTTCCCAACCCTAGCAACCGTCCAAGCCACCACCCCAAATACTCCTACCACCATTGTGATTGAAGAAACTTCTAACACTTGCTGTTTCAATAGCATAGCCAAAGAATATAGCAATTTCACGTAGTTTCTAGAAACTATTGATCAAGTGTGAGTCGTGGCCTTGAGTACATCCAATTGAATTCATGTTGATGTTAATCCTAGGATTTGCAGCTACCGCTCCTTTGTTAAAGTATCTAGCTCCAATTAACTTTGAATTGCACATGGAGGAATTGAATTCTTGTTCTTCCTCACAAATGCCCTTCCATTTAGACGGCTCAAGCATCATACAATCATCCATAAAACTCGCAATCTAAGGCTAAACCCAGTATCAATACCCTTCCATTTAGATGGCTCAAGCATCATACAATCATCCATAAAACTCGCACTCTAAGGCTAAACCCAGTATCAATAACACTAATTATTACATCTTTTCTAAAACCTAAAACAGGCCATAGACTAGATAAGGGATTTTAAGGAATGGAAATTAGTAGTGTGAGTGGTGTCAGTAGTGACAATCTTGTCTTTGTAAGATGAAACAAATGTGGTGTCTTCTTTACAGCTTCAAGTTCCTCTATAGACAAAACTGCATTGAACGCATGGGCAGCATTTGTCATAAATGTATATAAGCAAGTTCATAGTTGAGGTCTGAAACATAGATTTAATGGAACTGATTTTAACTCTTTCAAGGATTTAAGAATAAAGTTCCTAGAAAACTTGTTTAATCCATAACAATTGCAATAGTACTCAGAATTAGAGTGATGAATACCAAATAGAAAACATATCCCAACAAGAGATTCCATACGAATTGAAGCCAATCAACTTTTAAGTTGCATAGCATCAATAGTGTTTGCAATGTTTAAACAATTTATTGTGCATTTCCTTTAATTTATCTCATTAGACAATAGACTACTCCAGAAGTTGTGACCTAAGCATAAAATAAACACCAAGTTAGAAAACAACGGTAGCCTGGGAGGTGACTTAGACAATGGCTTGTGTGACGCTTGTTCTTCAATCACAATGGTGGTGAGGGGATATTTTTGGGCGGTGGCCTGATTGATGGCTAGGGTTAGCAAAAATTTTGGGATAGAAGATTGTGTGAGGCTTGGACGGTGGCTAGAGTTAGAATTTTTAACATTTTAAGTTTTGCTTATTTTTAAATATTTAATGTGATGTGGTAATAAAAGGACAAGTGCCAGCCACATGTCACAAAGGTTTGCCGACGTGACTTACTACATCAACACCATTAACTGTAAAGTCAATGATGGCTATTTATGAGAGAAATTGAAAGTTAAAGCATTTTATTATCACTTTTTAAAGTTCTTGCTAGTATTACAGAATTAAATAAAATTCAATTTTTTTATAATTGACCATTTACATAATAACTAAAATCATGGAGATATTTTACATGGGTGAAAATTTTAAGAAAAGTTGAAAGATATGAACTTAACATGCGTGGAAGAAGCTCTCGAATGGAACCGACTTTGAAAAACCAATTATTGCAAGTTTCTTTAGCAGCAGAGTGGATATCAGTCGCTTTAAATTTCTCTGCCAAATAAATCCAAAATCATTTCAAAAGCTACCTAACTGCTCAAAAAACAATAGCAATAATGCACTATATGCCCTTAGACATGATTAAATTTATTAG
>JAOQMQ010000005.1:18947233-18958059 GCA_027563845.1 Erythroxylum subrotundum | reverse complement strand
CTTTTAAATAAAATTTAATTTTTAAATTATTTATTTGATAAATGAAATAATTTTTATTGATAATTTATTAATAAATATTATATAATTTATTAAATAAATTTAATTAGTTAAAAATAATTTATCTTGAAGTTTTATGTAATATATAATTATTATCAATATTAAAAATATAACTATATTAACATTAACAACCAAACAAGTTTTTATTTTTATTTAAAAGAAAACAGAAATTAACATGGAAGTAAAAATTAAAAATCACAACAGAAAAACAGAAATAGAATCAAATAACCCCTTAATAAATAAGAATCAATATGAGATATTATATCTTATTTGAGTATAATTAGTATTTAATTAGGATTATTTGTAATTCTAATTAAAGTTTAATTGAAATTAAAATTTAATTTCAATTAAATTACTGTAATGTCTAAAATTTATCATAAATAAGTTTAAACTATAACGTGTTGTACATAACCCAAGCCTTAGTTATGCACTTAGGATGTAACATGAAAGGGGAAATGGAGATAAACATGAATCATACCTAATTTTGGATCCATAACTTTCAACGAGCTTTTCGGAGTTGAAACGAACCAGAATCTACGACGACCTTCATGGAAGTTGATCACTGGAATGTTGTTAATGTCTTTCTATAGTTTTCTTAATAGTGAGCCTCTTGACGGATCAGAGAATATGGATACTCATGATTTACATAAGCAATTATAGGAGACTTTAACCTTCTATTTATAGTATCCATATTGGGCCTCCCCATCACGAGCTCAATATCAATCATGTCCATACTGACTGAGGTCCATTTTTTTGACTAGACTTCAACTCATTAATTCAGATCCTTTATTAGGCTACTTTATTATCTTTATTTAGATCAAATTCAATTCGCTTAACCAGTAATTTATTAACACTGTCCAAATTGTAATTAAATGTTGTCCAATCTTATGGAAAATATCTAACATTATTCCTTTTGGACAATAATTTATTACAACTGTGAAAATAATAAAACCAGTTATAGCAAATCATTGTATAGATCAATCAAGTTTAAAAACCAATTTGATCCAAAGATAACAAAACTCCATCATTATGTCCTGCAAGGCTTTCGATATCGAAAAATATCAAACATATATGTCATGTGTGATATAGGTCCAATATAATCATGCATATATAATACCTCATTAACATGAATGAAGAAATGAAGTGTGGCAAACTACGATGATACTCAAATGATCTGAGATGTATCATTTTTCCATTTATAGGTCTTGATTTCTCTAAAATTTATGCCAAACTACACCATAGAAATCCATTCTCTTACTGAATGCTAAACTGTGTTAGAGAATATGTATTTTCTCTTATTGAATGCTAAACTGCGTTTGGGAAATTTGTTTTCTCTTACTGAATGCTAAATCGCATTAGAGAAAAACTTTATAGGATTAACACTTATATCCCCCTATATCATATCAAATCCATGGATTTATATATCAAACTGTATGTGTCCTAATGACATGGGCCCAAGGTTAATCTAAATATATGCCCAATGACTTTTTAGAATGCTTAAGATCGACACAAACCTATAATACTTTCAATTATATTATGACAATATATAGCAACATCTATGACTGAGAGCAAAATGATAATCATCTTTATTACTAAACAACCATACTTTCATGATACATCAAAAATATAAATATGTAAAGAGAAAACATAATAATCCCTAACTAACAGTGCCTAAGGACTTCAATACCCCCATACTATTTACAAGTCTGTCAAAAATATATGGGCGAAGTTCTTTAGTCAAAGGATCAATAAGCATATTCTCAGTCCTCAAATGTTCCACCTCAATGTCACCTTTAAGTATCAACTCGTTTATGGTAAAATACTTGACTTCCAAATACTTAGACCATGTGATATTCTTATTGTTGTTATTTATGGAGAAGGTAACTGCAAAATTGACAATGTAAAAGTTAGCACAAATGTAGGATAACAATGATATTAAAAGCCATAAATAGTATCTTTACCAAGAATCCAAGTACACATATTATGAAACACTTATGGGTTGAATACATAATACGTGCAAATCAAACCTCAACATAAAAAGCGATCAGAGTATACACCACCAACTCTCATGACACTACTACTTGTGGGCGAATAAATCATTCAAGTAGTGGCTTCCTCCATCTAATGCCTTTATGCACATCTCAAAATATCTTGTAAGGCCAACATTTATAGGCAGAATAGCCAAACATAAGATTGGAGACATCCCCAAACATGAAAGCGGAATAATTCAAATACTAACTTAAAGACCACTATAGTGACTGCATTCGCATTAGTATCTAAACGGATCCACAAACACAAATGATACATTTGTATGTTATCCTCGCATTTTGTATAGGTATATGATATGTGGCAATGTACCATCAATAAATGCAAAATCCGGATGCACGTTCTCATTATCACATATCAGTGTTGAACATTTTGTCTATTTAACTTAATGGTGTTGAACATGTCTATTTAACTTAATTTGCACATTATCAGAAAAAGTTTTCAATTGGAGTATCACGCTATTCCGAAATGGTTTTAGGAACCTTAATATCCTTTTTCTAGAGTTAACCTTAGTAACCTTTTTCTAGAAAAAAAACATGTATCTCATTTTTATATAATTTAATGCATGAAAATTCATTCTGAAATGGTTTTAGGAACCTTAATAACCTTTTTCTAGAGTTAAACTTTATTTATTACTAATGTAATAAATTTAGAAAAATTAAAAAACTCACTTTATGAATTCATGGGATCCGGAAACTAACCCAAAATAACCCGGGGTATCATTACGGAGATTCTGAAATTTTTAAGTTTTTATTTTATTTTATTGTAGTGCTAACATCAACAATCACTGTAGTGTTGACATTATCATGAACACCTCTGAATGCATCTGGCATGTGTATTTCACATGCCTCCACGAGCCAGTAACCGTTATAGCACGTGTGCTGCACACACCGAATGCGCAGACGTGCTGTTGACACAGATGCTTGTACCACACGCGCTAGACACATGTCCTGCTCTCTGTGCACTATCTGTCTGGCGCGTTCCGCCACTCCGCGGTACTGTATCCAACTGTTTTTCTTCCCTCACTAAGAAAATGGCCATTTTCGATGAGATTTCAGGTTGTTTTTATCACTACAATGCTTGTTTTCAACCTGTTTTTTCATGCTCTAGTTGCTCCAAACATTAAATATCAAGTTTAAACACAAAAACAAATTGTTTTCTCCAAAATCCATATCGAGAAAATTCAAAAAACCTATATTTATAACCACCCGATTATTTAACCGCTCTGATATCACATTTTGTGCGTAGCCTTAGTTACATGCCTAGAATGCAACGTGATAGTTACACACCTAGAATGCAACATGAAAGGAAAAGAAAATTTAAAAGCATAAATCATACCTGATTTCGACTTTATATCTTTCAACGAATTTTTCAGAGCTAAAATGAACCTGATTCCATGACAACCTTTATGAAAGTTGATCATCATAATATCGTTAATGTCTTTCTACAGTTTTCTTAATACGTCAGCCTCTTGACAGGTCAGAGAATCTGGATATTCACGATTTACATAAGCAAGTGTAAGAGACATTAATCTTTTATTTATAGTATCTATATTAGGGCTCCCCACCATGAACTCAATATAGGTCTGGTTCACATTGACTGAGGTTCATTTTCTTGACTAGACTTTAGTCCGTTAATTCAGATTCTTTATTAGGTTACTTTATTATTTTTATCCGGATCAAATTCGATTCGCTTAACCGGTAATTTATTAACACCATCCAAATTGTTATTAAATGTTTTTCAATCTTATGAAAAATATCTAACATAAAGAAAGCTAACACTTCTTGCTTAATCCTCTCTATAAGAGCTACAAAGTTCTTTTAACTATTTTGTGAATACCATTAGAAGTCGGATACTTTTGTGGCTATGATGATTGAGATAGACTAATTTTAGAAATGGTTCGAGGGATACGACAAAATTATGATTAAGCGTCAGAATAAGATAAGAAGAAAATATATATTTTATTATGATTTAATTACTTATTTATAGAATTAAAATAATCTTGATTTTTGAAAAATGAAAATAAAAAAAATTTATAATTATTGTGCTGCAGTCGGAATTGAGTCTCTGAATTTTCCAACATTAGCATCTTATAAAAGTTTCTATACATTGCGCGTTAACAGGTTATGACTTGAAAGTTATAAATCGTGTTTTGAATCTCGAAAGAGTAGTGTGTGTGATTAGTCTTTCGTTCATTTCATGGGTCATTTGTTCTGATACAAGTTTTTGTTATGACCTGACAGATCTCCTTGTGATGGTTTAGTTTGTAACATCTATCAAGACTGAGTTCAATTGTAAAGCTTCATCAATGCCAACCTCCCTTGATAATAAACTTCAAGGTCAATGAATCTAAAGGATCAAGAAAAAAGGAAAACTCGTGCAAGAGAAACAAATTACATGGGGAAAAAAAAGAAAGATAAATGGACGCATCTCTACTTGTTAATATGTATTGGCAGTTGGCCGTCCAGGTGAACTGGGCCAAATTGCATGTCCCTCTTCAGTCGTGGTTGTGGGCTGAAACTTATGAACGTGGATCAACTTCAGCACTGCCTTCCTTCTGAGTGTTGCTAGATTGCGTTGTTTTGCGCTTCGGTCTTTTAAATTTAATCCAACTATATACTTCAAAAACAGCAACAATGATTCCAAAAGCCGAAAGAATTCCAGTATAAATCCATTTCCAAACACCATTGTCTGTCGTCAAAATGCCAATCCCTTGAAATATGTTTATTGACATCAAAACAAGCAGTGCATAGCCAAGAGAATGGTGGTACATGTTCCAGTACTTTATATATTCATTATTTTCCTTGGGCCGTAAACGTAATGCGAGCATCTGCAGCGTCAAATTTTGGAATCAAAACAAGAGAAAGTGCATTTGAGAGATACTCAGCATTCGCTCTGTGAGAGAGGCTTACTTGCAATGTTGAGAATGCGAAGATAAACATGGCATATAGCTCGTGGGTTCTAAATTTGTAGTATCTTGAAGCTCGTCCAAGGAATAAGCCGATGGTCCAGCCAGTTGTGCCAAGAATGTAACCCGTAATTTGGCAGCAAATGTGAGGGTAAAACCACCACTTCTCCTCAAGTTCCAGAGGATATCTGAAATATCTTGCGATGATTACACCAACAGGCATGAGTACTCCCCACGCCATAATGTTCAAGATGCCATGCACCTAGGAAAAGAGAAGGAAATGTGGATTTAGCTTTATATAAAGAGGCAAGAGCACAACTAATATCAAGAAGACGTTGCTATAAAAGATGCAGAAGAAGCTCTTTTTTTTTTGTAATTCTAATAATCTACCACTCTTAAATGTTGCCTGTAATCCTCAACGTCGTGAGCTGACTGAGTCTTCAAATCTATAATCTCCGTGCTGTCAACATTCTGTAGGGTTGCGGGATGCATCTTCGGATCCGTGCCGTCGACATCATATCCAACTTGCCACACATGACTCAGACTTGTTATGTTGTACTCTGCTGGAAGTACTATTGTTGCATGTATCATGTAGTAATCTAGTGAGGCAGAGTATTCCAGGGACATATTCTGGACTTTCAATCCAATGGAAGAAGGCCGTAGTGTGCAACCAAGCTTGGTGGCCCCTGTGATGTTGTAGGTGTTAACATTGAATGATCCATTTAGTTGCTTAATGCCTATAATTGCCCTGGTTCCAACCATTTGAGGGATTGCACTGGGATTCACCCCCCAAGCCAACCACCCAATATCAGCATACAATCTTGTACCAAAGATGATCTCAATTTGTCTTTCATTATGTTCGTCGAGTTTCCAGGCGAATTCAGCTCCTAGAGTGGTCAGTTTCTTGCAGACTGAAATGTTATGCGTGTCTGCCACCTTATGGAAAGACTGGCTACAAGTGCTGTGATGAGCAACAACTGTGGACTTGGTGAAGAACAAGGTTAATGTGAAGACCACAAGCAAAATAGTGGGAGACATTTTCTAGGAAGTTGTGTGGTTGTTTCTGGCAGTTATGCTTTTATATGCTACAGGTTCTGCCGTGCCCTTCTAGTAATTTTGGGCTTTCCTTGGGTTCAAGCTGACAATAATGAGTTTTCTTTTGATACAGCTTTATTCTTTTAGTACTAACTAGAGTTGGTAACAAGTAATGCATAATACTTTAAAGGCCGATGAGAAAGTGACAATTCAAGTCATGCAAACAAAAGAAGATGAAGGAAAAAGATTAATTCTATCCCCAATGAGAAAATTTGAATTGTAAAAAGTATAAATTAAAAAACGGACATAATATTATTTGTTACGGAAGGAATCCTTTCATTCCGTACTGCTGATATAAACAAGCTCTTTTTCTTTACTGTCATTGAATTTTTGTCTTCATCCTGCGCCCTTCAGCAGCCTTTCACACGGCTAGTTCACGTCTTTTCCGTGTTCCACGACAGGAGCGGGCTCCTGTTACTGACATGTACATTGCCAGAAATAAAGACAAAACATGATGGAACTGTTTTACAAATAGCCAACTGTATTATTTCTTAGATAATTTTATCAACGCTTATCTAATAGCAAATTATATCAGTTAATTTTATGATCAGATAATATTAGTTATTTATTAAAATTGTTTAGTAAACTTATTTATTTAGTATTAGTTATTAATGTATAAAATAATTTATAAGAATATAATTTTAAAAAAATTATAAAGACGTAAATATTATACGTCTTAGTATTTCGTTAAATATTCTTATAAGAATTTAAATTTTAGGTATTTAATTTTACAAAAATTAGGTTTATAATTTTAATAAAAAACATAGAACATATGATGATGATGATGATGATAATAATAATGTTTATGATGATGATAATCATGATACATCAAAGCAAAAAATATAAGTTTAACAATTCAAATAGAGTAAAAGAAATAAACACCGTCATTTAAAGCAAGGGTTTAAAAAAAAATCTAAGAACGACGTCTAACTGTCATTAAACTAGAAGTAATATTCTTGCAAATAGTTATCATCTCCCGAGTTCTCTGTTGATATCAATTAAACTATTCCAACAAAATAAATATATAAATACTTTTATTATTGATACATTTTTACTAATTACTCAATTTAAAATGATTTGATCTCTCAATTTAAAATAAATAATATAATTAACTTGTGAATATTATATTATAAAAATATTTTTCTATTAAATTACTATCTGTTTATATATAATAATTTAAGAAAATACCATTTCATTTTTGTAACAAAAGAGCTATTAAATAAATAAATAATATTAGAAAAATATATAAATTTGTAAATATAAAATAATCAAGTTTTAATGCATGATTACGAAACCATTTAAGAAGATTTGGAGAAGAATAAAAAATCTAGAGAAACCATCTTAAACATGAAAATAAAAAAGAGAGAAAAGAGAAAGCCAGGGATAAAACAAAATAGTTGCACGTTAAGGCTTCGGTGGAATGATAGAAGAGAGTTCTAAATTAACAAGGAGATTATAAAAAATAATAGTACTTTTTTTGTTCACTAAATTTAACAAGTTTGAGACAGTATTTTAGAAACATGAGTGTGCATCAAATTAAAAAAAGTATTTGTGCAAATGTGTCCTTTTTGGATTGCATATTTACTGTGAATAAAATATTTATATAGAAGTTTGATAAAACATTTCAGAAACATGAGTGTTTGTCAAATAAAACAAAATATTCATGCATTTTTTTTTATAGTATGAATATTTGGAAGACTAATCTATATGTAAATAGGAATATCAAAACTATTAAAATATAATAGTTATGATTATAGACATTATAAAACTATTAAAACTCAACACATAAGCACTTTTTTTCTTCTTTGCTTTTTATTTCTTTTTTCGATCGTTGTAGCCACTACAGACTCACAATTCTGCAGCTCAATCTGTTCATATTCATTCATTCTATTTTTACAACATTCCAAATAACATAAGCCACACAATCTAATGAAAAATCCTAGCAAGTAACAACTAACTATGATGAAGAACAGCTAACAATGGTAACTAATAAGTGTTCAGGGAAGAAGAGAGAGAATAAACTTACTAATGAAGATGTTATTGGTCGAAATCCGATTGACGAACTGTTATAACATTCTTCACTCTACTTTTCAGTGAAATTTAGGGAGAGTTTACATATAAGTATGTTGTAAGGTAATATTGTGTTGAGCTTTTCCATTTTAAAGGTGAAAAAGAGACGGTGGGACAATTATGAGTAATAAATAGAGTTAAATGCAATAAATACAAAGAGTAACTACAGTCTCCACGAAATTAATGCAACTTTCTACAATAGATAATGAGACCTACAATATACTTCGCTTGACACATTCAAGACTGCAACAAATCCATATTTATCTCAACTACTATCAGCCTTCATTTAATGAAATTAAATCTATCTTAGATTTATCATTAATGTTCATATCTTCAGCATTTAAGTTCTGTGTATAAGTATGTTGTAAGGTAAGATTGTGTTGAGCCTTTCCATTTTAAAGGTGAAAAAGACACAGTGGGACAATTGTGAGTAATAAATGGAGTTAAATGGAATAAATACAAATAGTAGCTACAATCTCCACGAAATTAATGTAACTTTCTACAACAGATAATGAGACTTATAATATACTTCGCTTGACACGGTCAAGACTACAGCAAATCCATATTTATCTCAGCTACTAATCAACCTTCATTTAATGAAAATAAATCTATCTCAGATTTATTATTTATGTTCATATCTTCAACATTTAAGTTTTGCGTATAAGTATGTTGTAAGGTAAGATTGTGTTGAGCTTTTCCATTTTAAAGGTGAAAAAGAGATGGTGGGGCAATTGTGAGTAATAAATGGAGTTAAATGCAATAAATACAAATAATAGCTACAGCCTCCACAAAATTAATGCAATTTTCTACAACAGATAATGAGACCTACAATATACTTCACTTGACATAGTCAAGACTGCAGCAAATCCATATTTATCTCAACTACTATCAGCCTTCATTTAATGAAACTAAATGTATCTCAGATTTATTATTTATGTTCATATCTTCAGCATTTAAGTTTTGAGTATAAGTATGTTATAAGGTAAGATTGTATTAAGCTTTTTCATTTTAAAAGTGAAAAAGAGACGGTGGGAAAATTAAGAGTAATAAATGGAGTTAAATGCAATAAATACAAATAGTAACTACAGCTCCCACGAAATTAATGCAAATTTTACAACATATAATAAGACTTACAATATACTTCACTTGACACAGTTAAGACTACAACAAATCTATATTTATCTCAGCTGCTATCAGCCTTCATTTAATGAAACTAAATCTATCTTATATTTATCATTTATGTTCATATCTTTAGCATTTAATGCAAGCGAACCAGGGCTGTATTGATTGAACTCTAAGACCACCATATATGTTGGCAAAACTTATCTATTTAGACACTTCAATCTAGATGCTTTCACCAGCATCCTTTTATGTGAACGTTCAATCACAACACAAGAATAAAACCAAAATAGTAACATGGAAATTAAATGATTACCTTCATCATACCTCTCTCAAAAGTAATACCTTTCTGAAGCATACGTTCTCTCACTAATATGGTTCCATGGTGAATGAAGTGAACAATGCATATCTTCATCATAAAACAGTATCAAAAATGTAAATAATCAAACATTATTATATGCACCAAATATTACACTTGAAGTCAAATATTAATACGAATTATGTACATAAAACAACAAATAATGTACGAATGACTAAGATACTATATTCAGTACGAACCTATGTTTATAAAAAAAATTAAAGGTATTATATGATAAGGAGAAAGAAGAGAAATTATGGTAAAAAACATTCTACATTACTTTTAGCCAATGAAATCACCTTTAATACGGATAGAGCCAACCATAGTTTTAAGGATTGCGGTCTAGGCTATTATTGCGACATGCAACAATTTCTGCAACCACAATATAGCTAAAAGTCTGCAATTAAAAACCTTTCCAAACTTTAAATGTCCAACATGATAAACAATGCAATCTTTATTGGTGATAACACATGCATTTTCATTTTAGAGAAAAGTTGCAGCAAAAAGGACAAGGATCTATTGGTGTTGAATCTCCAACCAAAAGATTTATTTATTTCACCACGTTCTCAATCTCAAGATATAGGAAATGGAAGATAAAGAATGACTAGACCAGATATTCACACCAAGCCTTGAGACGAAGATTTATAGCTGCAAGCCACAAACGGAAGAGATAATCTAGGATTTTAAAGTAATAAATACATACTCATACCTTCTTTTCCTTGAGAATTGCGAGATCTGAAAACCAAGTCTCGTCAACAATTGCATCTGGTGTCAAAGGTTTTCCACTGTATGCAATTGATGTCAAGGAAGATGTTAAAAAAAAACTCTCTTCACATAAGTAACCTTCAAACAAAATTTAAGGACATTAAGGGGCTGTTTGTTTCCGTTTTTTTCTTCCATTTTTTGTTGTCGTTTTTGTAAAAAGAAAAATAGGTAAGTAAAACATGTTTGGTTTACTCTGTTGTAATTTTTTGTTTCTGAAAATAAAAAAACCACAACAGTTTTACAGAAACTAGAAAATATCGTTTCTCTGAATTTTGACAACATGTTTTCCTCGACAGAAAAACAACATATCCTTATTTTCTATCTCGATTAATAATAATAATAATAATAATAAAAGTACAAAATTTATAAGAATAATAAATAAATAATAATAATAAGATAATTAATTTG
>JAOQMQ010000005.1:18898761-18913439 GCA_027563845.1 Erythroxylum subrotundum | reverse complement strand
TCCTTCGTCTTTTCGATTATACATGATGTTCTTGTATGGTCTTTTCCGCAGCGTATTGTGAATACTCGGACCATACGCAATCCAACAATTTTTACTTCATGAGTAAATAAAAATTACATAAAAATTAAATTTTATTTATAAAATTAGTTTATAAATTTTATTTAATATTTATTTGTTATAAATAATAAAAAGTGTAATTGATCTTAATAGTCAAAGTAAAATAAAATTTTAGATATGTTGTTTTCTATCATTCTCATTTTGTTACAAGACACAAGACACGAACTCAAGGCGCATGTACAGCACGTGTCAAATCTTTGCCTCTTGTCTCTGCATTTGTCGCTCTCAAGTCTCATCTCTGCATAAACTGAGACAGAAAAAGATCGAAGACCTTGCTTCTAAAAAAATATGTCGAATCTCCCTCAGTCTCTCTCCATGAACGCTGCGTTTGGAGGCCCCAGCGCGTCTGCTCCGGCGAACAAGGACCGGAAGATGGCATCGGCGGAACTCTTGGTTCTTGAGCTAAGTAACCCGGATCTTCGAGAAAATGCCCTTCTTGAACTTTCTAAGGTGAGAATTTCGACTCGTATCTTTATTATTTTTTCGCTCTTCATGTTTCTTCTAGTAAGCGCTTTTCCTTAAGGACCTGTAATTAGGGCGATTTTGTAAAGTTGAATTCTTGAAGGGGGAAATTGATCTCTTCTGTCCATTTTTTGTTTAGTTTTACTCTTATTGGGTCTCGAAGCAATCGGGTATAAAGAACCATTTGGGATTTAAGGATTGACTCTCGCTGGTGGAATATTTTGTAAAGTTTTTAACTTTTTCTTAATACTGTCGAGTTGGTTCTTTGACTTTTGAATTTTGTTCTGGTAAGTTTAGGATGTTTATATTTTCTATTTGATAGTTACAATTTTGATAAGAAATAATAAGCTAAATTGCATATGTTTTCACTTTGTTAACAGTTACATTGATCACTCTTCTCTCTTCTGTCAATTGGTTTTCAACTTTTTGTGTTACTTTAAGTTTGAATTCATGAAGATAGGTTTTATTCAGGTGAAGTGCCTGTTATTCTTTATATAACAACAATTTGTGTCTCCTTAGCATATTAAGAGCTAGCTTCTCCTAGACATATTCTGGATTTATGGATTGACTTTTAAGCTTTCTTATTTGATAGCTTTGGCTTGACTAGATCATTTTCATACTCTAAAAGAGGTAATAGAGTGCATTCTTTGTGGAATCATTATCTGGGTATCCTGTCATTTTGCATTATGGGTTTTGTTTTTAGATATTGCCTTTAAGCTACAGAGAAAATCTCCTTCATCGGAATTGTAATGCTCTTTATTGTTGTGTATCAAGCATTATTGCAGTTCACAACTTGCTTTGT
This sequence comes from Erythroxylum subrotundum, assembly GCA_027563845.1. Taxonomy (NCBI): domain Eukaryota; kingdom Viridiplantae; phylum Streptophyta; class Magnoliopsida; order Malpighiales; family Erythroxylaceae; genus Erythroxylum; species Erythroxylum subrotundum. Next base: position 18,912,058 of record JAOQMQ010000005.1, on the reverse strand, counting down.
GTTGTAATTAGTGTTACATGGCATATAACTCATCAAGCTTAGGAATTCATGTTTGCTGTTTCAAAACTGAGTGTTAGAGATAACATGGTACCTCACAACTAATTTTTTCGTGATTGTTAGTATTCCATGGGAATTCATTAGTATCTTGAGTTTCTAAAATTCATCAACTGACACTGTGGCCACATTTAATCAGAAATCAAATTAATCCTTGATCAAAGATTTACTTAGTTAACTTTTCCTCAACTTTACCAATCCACTTTTTAACAATAACCACTCGGGATCTGCATCATGTAACAGTGGGTTGTAAATGTCCTAAATTAAGAACTTTTAACAAGATAAAACCAGGATGCTACACTTAAAACTGCCCTTTCAGTCACCGTATATTGTTAAATGTGCAAGTTAATGTTCCTTTTAACTTGCAAGTAATTCTGGCTATCGTCAGTTTACGTGTAAGTGTTGGCAGCTGCCCACTAATTTGTGTGCATGCTTTCTTCTTAATTTACTTTATTGTGTGAAAACTGACATCCAAACTTGATATTTTCTTTTCTCTTAAAGTTTTGCTTATGTGGGTGTGAAGTACAGTTGTCTCCTAAGTGCATTATCCTCATCTTTGTTGAGATTTTTGCCAATGTTATATTAACTGGCTATAAAGTTTAGCTGTTGATACGGGTGCGTCAATTGTAAACTAGTATCTACCTTTGGTTTCATTTTTTTAGCACAAGGAATTATTTCAAGATTTGGCTCCTTTCGTGTGGAATTCTATTGGTACTATTGCTGTACTCATACAGGTATGCCTAATAAACTTGTGTTTTCTTTTGTCTTTTATTTTTTAGAAGAGAGAATTATTTCAAGATTTGGCTCCATTATTGTGGAATTCTTTTGGTACTATTGCAGCCCTGTTACAGGTAGGCTATTTGAAGCACTGCTGTATTTACATTTTTCCCATTTTTCCTCATTTGGCTCAGTGTTGTGCATACTTTATCTAATATGCTGGATCTCATAGTAATTCTGAAAAAGAAATGCTTCTTTGAATCAGTTTTAAAATGCAATCTTAAATTTGTGCTTTTTTAATATCGAAGCTGACAAGATTTTGTAAAATCTGGATTATTGCTAGATAGGATGAGAAAATGACATCATCCTTTGGGTGAAGTCGAAAGTGACTTTATTGGTTCAAAATTGATACTTCATAATTTGATAAAAGTGTTCTTTGTTAGCATTTGTTGTTGAGATGTGTTTCACTCCTTATATACTAGGGATTTCACATCTAAGCTTTCAAAAAGTTTGTTAGCAAATGGCTGGGGTGTTCTCGTGTACCTGTAATTGGAGGTTATTACGAAAGTGAACACCCATGATGCTTCTTTATCCTGGGTCTGGGAAAATTATAAATAGTCAAATAGCTTTTGTCATGCCTTAATGTAGTACATTAACATATCTTTAAGGTCCTAGTATCATGCTTAACCCTTTACTATCTGAAGTTAAAGGAGTACTAGTGTGCTTTTACATGTGGTAGATTTATTTCTAGATAATGTTATAGTTGCTTTTCAGACCCTCTTCTTGTTTTTAGATGAGGTCATAGTTGCTTTTAAGACTCGGCACTTTGTTTTTGAGGTGAGGGTTGGGAAATTGGGAACACAATTTGGTAATTGCTACTATTTCTTTATTGCCTATTTTGTATATGCTTTTGTTTCCTTATGCTTTTCAATATCCTTATTTCTTTTGTTTCCTTATGCTTTTCAATATCCTTATTTCTTTCTCCCAGGAGATAGTTTCAATATACCCTGTTTTATCACCACCATCCTTGAGTCCTGTGCAATCAAATCGTGTTTGCAATGCTCTTGCTCTTCTCCAGGTATTTTTTTTTCCAATTCATTTCATGTCATTGTTTCATGAAAATTCCATCATGTTTCCCTCTTATATGCACCTCTCTTTATGTATATGTTCTTGAAAGCACTTCTGGGTCCCTTTGAAGGAACTATTTTGCATTGACATGCCTCATGGCTTAGCTGGAATTAAATGTGAAGGTGTCATTGTATTCAATGCTTGAAAGTACAACAGCGAACAGTATCTACATTCAATGTATTAAGTTTATATTTAGATGAATTAATTGGTCTAGACAGTAATTTGCTAACATATCCTAGGTTTTTCTTGTGTAATATTGCACATTTGGTTGTGAGTGCATACAAGTCTGTTACAATAGAAAATAAATTTGGTTCATTATATTGATGTTACATAATGTTTTATGTACTTACAGTGTGTGGCTTCTCATCCAGACACAAGGATGTTATTTCTGAATGGTAGGGTTCTTCTTCTCGTTCTCCAACCTATATCAGCAATTAAGAAGCTATGATATTCTACCTTTGTAGTTGCATAATATCCTGAAGAAATATTGTCTTCTGAAAGAATTATTTTCAACTCCACTTATATCATGTACTTGAACTATTATGTTAATGGACACCTCTTCTTTTTGCAGCTCATATACCTTTATATCTGTATCCTTTCCTTAACACAACTAGTAAATCAAGGCCTTTTGAGTATTTGAGGCTTACTAGTTTAGGTGTCATTGGTGCCCTAGTAAAGGTACTTATCCTCACTAACATGTACTTAATTGCTTGGCTTTCTACTTTCTTCTCACTTGGTGGTGGCATGATTCTATGCTTTACTTTTCTTTGTTCATAAATGTTATATTTTAAAGAAAAATGACCACATTGTTGCAGTTACATATATGCACAGAAAAATTACATTAGGCTAACTGGGATCTTGTATTACTTGGCTAAATTTCATGGTATTTGTGTCTATTCCATTTAAGTTCTGAACTTATTTTCTTCTTTAACAGGTCGATGACACAGAGGTTATAAGTTTCCTTCTGTCAACTGAGATTATTCCGCTGTGTCTTCGGACTATGGAAATGGGCAGCGAATTGTCGAAAACAGTTTAGTATATATTTGCTTCTTTTCATCTTTTTCAGGCATGTGCTTGCTTTAATGGATCTTTTTTTTTTTTGAAAATTTTTAAGGGATCTATTTTCCCGTGAACCTGATTCAAATTTTATCAGTTATCTGTTGGAATGAACTATTCACTGGAAGGACATTGATATGCCAAGTTGTATTGCTGGCCCTATCTTTATCTCAAGAAAATGAAACTTAAAATATGGTGCTATGTTCACTTGTAATGTTGAATTGAAATTTCATTTGTCTTATACTTACAAAATTGGATTATGAACCCGTCTTACCTTTCTGAGAAATCCTAGTATATGTTGTTCTTTTAATCTTGTTGAATCTTTTTCTTCTGACTGTATTGCTAGTAGTAATATTAAGGTTGCTGTTATATGTTTCTAGAAGTTTCCATCTTTGAATTTTCTTTCTTATATGTTGTTGCAGTTGCCTTTTTAAGTATGTTCGTTCTTTTGTTTGTTCTTGTTACAAAAATCAGGTTGTTTTGTCTATAATTGTTGGTGGATCTGGAAAATGAGTATCTTAGTTAAGATCCTTTTGATGACAGGTTGCCACATTTATAGTTCAAAAGATTCTGCTAGATGATGTGGGCTTGGACTATATTTGTACTACAGCAGAAAGGTTCTTTGCGGTAGGTCGAGTCCTAGGCAACATGGTTGCATCACTTGCTGAGCAACATTCAAATCGTTTGTTGAAGCACATTATTAGATGTTATCTTCGACTCTCAGATAATCCGAGGTACAGTGCGTCGTATTTATGTGTTCTTTTAGGAGTGAGTGAGCTTCCTCTCTTCTCTTATCTTCCTTGTACTCTTTTGCTGTTTCATTGACCTGCAATGGTCTTCTTGACCTGCTTTGAATTGTTCCTTTTTCGGAATAAATGTATGCTTTGGTAATATTTGGTATCAGGGCTTGTGATGCTCTAAGAAGTTGTCTGCCGGATATGCTGAGAGATGGCACCTTCAATAGTTGTCTTCGTGTAAGGCTGTTCATATAACAGTAAATAGTGATGTTAAATTGCGCATTACATCAAAGTTTCTTGCAAGTAAGAATAAGTTGCCTTCTCTAACTTCCAGGATGATCTGACAACAAGACGCTGGCTGCAACAGCTGCTTCACAATGTTGGAGTGAGTAGGGTTCCGGGACTTCAGGCTGGTGGAGGTTTTGATCATATGCTGGTGAACTAACTAAGATTAAACCGTTCTTCATGTATGTTGTCTTCATTTCTTAACCGACATCGCAACCAGATGTGTCATTGCCTCAAATATCCCCTTTTGGTTTCATGCATATGAGGTAAGCAGAGTCTGGAACTGTAATTAGCAGTTTGTCTTTCAAAGTGGACACATTGGAATGGAAGAGCAAAGCTGTTTTCATTGTCAACTACCCATTATGTCAAGGTTGTATATAATGCTGAATATTTATAATTTCCTATCATTTGAGCTTTTTTTTATTTGTAGAACCTTTTATTCTTAGTCGTTATCTTTGTTTACTAGTTGGCACTTTCAAGGTTTGAGTGTTTTTTGACTTAAATTGTACGTTTTAATATCACATATAACTCATAGTTCTGTGACACTATAGAGCTAATCCACGAAAGGAAAATAATATCTTCTTATAGAAGTATGAATGTAGAAAATGAAATTTCAGGCAATGTATTCTTGCATTTTGGATAACTCTATTATAATTTATAACACAGCTTCGATTATATATATTTTAGATTATAACACTGAAAAAGTTTAAATTGTCTTATTGTTTGATCCTCGGGGTTCATAAATTGAATTTGCAAATAGGATGTGTACGACTCGTGTACATGCCAATCTGAACTATGAACAAAACCTCGTTAAAATGATCCTTTTGGAGTCGTTCCGCAACTTCACGTGTTAAATCTCCACATTTTTTTTAAGGGTGAGAACACGGTATTTGATGTTTCTCCTCTGGGAATGTCAATTTCTGTGGAACATCAACATAACAAACCATGGGAATACTTGGCTGAGTAAAGAAAGCTTGAGCAAAACAACAAAAAAAACCTTCCCTCCCGTGAACCTCTTACCTTTCCTCTCGTGCTCCTCCTCTGTAGTAGTAGCCATGTCAGAGTATGTGTACGGCATGTCGAGCTGCTCTACCTTGTTGCTTAGTTGCCTTTTACTTCTCACGACTTTTCTTGATGTCAGCTTTTTCTTACTGTCGAAGGTTCTCTCTTTTTTGTTGTTGATTATATTAGGTATCCCGGCTTAGCCAGACTAATCCTAAGCTCCTACGACCCCACCCCAAGAGCCTAGAGGATGTAAATCTGGAACCCCAAGATCCCTCAGGTTCCTACGTAGCCTGTACACTTCTGCGCACAAGGAGTCTTCACATACTTGATTGTTCAGCTGATGATTGATCACTGGCTTCCTCCTGCTCAACATCAAGTTCCCATCAGCTCTCAGGTTCCCTAGTAGCTCCAACTCCCACACTACCGCTGGAAGCGAGGCGTCCGTAATTGATCTGATTAAGGAGTTGTGCCCAGGGAGCTAGAGGATCATCAATAGGAACATGCCTATTTCCCCTCCTTTGACGTGACTCGAACTCAAGACCTCCTTTAGGGGAGAGTCTTAAGTGAGGAATCTGGACCAATTGGTCTACTCCTCGTTGTCAACTGTCGAAGGTTCTCTATTCTGTCGTTCGCCTTGCCACAACTTGTCGGGCCTTTTAGTTTGGTTAGACTTGGCTCTTAACAAATATATTAGGATCCTTCTTTGAGCTCTCTGCTATTTCGGGAGTAATTCCTGCTCTTTTCGTCTTACATTTTTAGGAATTGCTTTTCAATTGTTACAATTGCCAGGTTTCCTTTTTAGTCATTTTAGCATCATGTTTATCTCTTTCTTATATCCTAACTAAATTGAACTCCATAGTTTTTTCGGTTTTCCTCCTCTTAACCCTTCATCTACCACTTCTTCTTCCTTCGTCAAGCCCCTCAACCCTTTATTTCTTTGAGTTTCGACAAATCATGTTCCATATTCTTTCATCCTTTCAACAAATCGTCATCATGTTTATCTCTTTCTTATATCCTAACTAAATTGAACTCCATAGTTCTTTCGGTTTTCCTCCTCTTAACCCTTCATCTACCACTTCTTCTTCCTTCGTCAAGCCCCTCAACCCTTTATTTCTTTGAGTTTCGACAAATCATGTTCCATATTCTTTCATCCTTTCAACAAATCGTCTTCCTTAGCCCCTTTGCTTTCTTCTTAACCCCTCAATTCAAATTCAGTCTCTATAACCACCATGTTAAGATACATGTTATGTATCTTATTATTAATTTTGACATTGTTTGATAATTGAGCATTCAAGATAATGTTCATTAGCTTCAAATTCTAATCAAGATGAGATAGAATATCTTGGATTTGATTGGTCGATTATAGCTGGACTTGGAGGCTAAAATTAAAAAGTTATCTTGGATAATATTTGATAAGAGATATTATCTTCACTTGGATCATGAAACTAAGAAATGCAGTGCAGCAAGAGGTTTCATGCAAAATAGGGGATGGTGGTTTTCTTATGGTTTGACAATTGGTCTAATTTGGGCCCCTTGATACACTTGCCTCAATACTCGAGAATGTCCTCTCTTTATTCACTAAAAACTCGTATCTACGCATTCATTAATGGGAATTCCTAGAACTTTCCCCGAAGTCTGCAACACCTTCAGCCTAGATATCTCCCAACACCACACTCTTCTGATATCTTCTTTTAGAAGGATATTCCTCTCAGCAAGATTATAAATAGAGCCATATTTGATCAATTACATAGACATCACTCCACGGTATCTTGGTCAGCTATGGTATGGAGTAAATCTTTAACCTCGAGAATATCCTTCATCTTTTGGCTAGCTATACAAAACAAGTTATCTACCGTTGACAGGTTATCATACTTGCAAGTGGATAAAAATTGTCCGATTTGTTTCATGCATGATGAATCTCGTAACCAACTTTTCTTTGAATGCCCTATCAACAAAGCAATATGGGACTACGTGACTGTTACATGTTCTTGGGTTGATCCAGGTTTCACATTCTCTGATATTACACTTCGTATCACAACTCAACAAACCTTCTCTAAACCTGATCACGAACTTCATATTATCGTGTTGGGAGTTTGTATCTATTCTTTTTGGAGAGAACATAATCTTAGACGCTTTGCCAACAAATCCTTAGCCAAAGAAAGTCTGAGAGCTATGATCATCGCTAAAATTCCTGAACTAGTTTTGTTGAAGGAACTACAACTCAGTTGTAGCGTGAACATATGCTCCTCATTACGCTTATAGAGTAAACTGTGTATCACATAATTCCTTGTAATTCTCTGCTCAAATTGTTGTCTCTTAGGATTATTAGCTAAGGGTTTCTCCCTGTGCTTGCTTGTATGACTCTCCTTTTTATTAATTAATTTTTCTTTTCTCAAAAAAATATTTGATAAGAGATTGTATGAAGATAGTACTCTATATTGTGAAGACTTCTTTGTGAATCACGTGACTATAGAGCATAATGAGTCTTTTGTTATGTCCCCTCCCCTGTTAGTAGTTGTTAACGTTTTTTTAGCAGATGTTTTTCTACTTGGGTTTCACGCAATTTAGGTTGATGTGTGTGTGCAGCACTTTTCTTGTTCGTGCGTGGTTGATGGGCTTTTAGTTGTATGTTCTTTGATCAGTGGTCGATTGATTTGATGGTCTACAACTGTGATGTTTCTGTTGTTCATTGTGTGAATCAACTAGGCTTTTTTATTCTACTCTTCAATGGTAATTGAGGGTTTTCTTCTTGGACTTGACAGCTGATTTATTTTCTAGTGTATGCGTTGTCTTTGTGTTGTCGTTTTGTTTTGATGAAGTGTTGATTAGAAGTCTTAATAGTTGGTTTTTTTTGTTCACGTGTTCTTTTGGAGGCTGTTTTTATTGACGATGAATGGTTATTTTGGGGCTAGTGGTTGTGGGTTATTGATTGGAGTTTGAATGTATGTATGTTTTAATTATTAACCCTCGATAATCCACAAGCGCACGATTTATTAACGTAGTACCAAAGGTGTCGATCCCACGAAGAGGGAGCAAATCTAATCTTAAAATCTAAGGCTAGAAATAATAATAGAAATTCAAATTGCACGAAACTAATACAAGAATTTAATTCAGTCAATCAAGTTACAAATCAAATACGAATATTCTAATTATTAAGCAATTGCAGCACACTCAAGAATCAACTGAAAGAAATTACCAATTGAGAGGAAGGCAATTTTACCTATCCTTAATGCTAACCTAACTAATTATGAATTATCAGATTGTTGGTTCTAGACTATCCTAGGATTGATTACTCTCTCTTGAGTTATAACCATTAACCTTAAATCATAAACCCTAATCAGATTATGGAGGTTGCAATCTTTCAATTCATAACCTATCCAAATCCCTAATTAGTTATGAAGTTCTCTAATAAACTATCAGAAACCTGTGCAAGATCTCTCTTCGCACAAATTACCAATCTGATTCAATTATGGTTTCTATTAAATCACCTAATGGTCGTTAGTCCAATTTAGTCGTTTTTCATTCGATTCACCCTCTTAGTTTGTTATCGAATTATGCAATCACAGAATCAACAACATCAATGTCCAATAAACACATAAACAATCAAATTCTCATCAATTCAAGAATAAAATTCCAAAGATGAGTTTAGAACATCCTCGACATTCTAAATCCTATCATCAACTGTTCATTCCAATTCTATACAATAATAAAACTGAAAATAAATAGGAAATAAAATCTAAATGGATGATAGGAGGCAGCAACGTTAGGAAATCTCCTAATCGGGGAAGTACGTTGCTAATCCGGGAAGTACGTTGAGTCAGCTTCTTTTCCTCTTCTCTCTTCCTCTCTATCTCTTAATGATTTCTCTCTAGGGATTCTCAAGGTGGCTGATGTAAAAGCTCTTTTCTGCCTCTTTTCTTATTCTTTAACTATTCTCTTGTGTTTTGGATCACCCTAGGAATTTTTGGGGGTCCGAAAGGTCCAAAAACTCTCTCAAAACTTGACATTCTTGAGTGTCTGTTAGTTTGCCCGATGCAGACCACGATTGTGGGCCATTTTCTGGGCTTCTGTCACGATCATGGCATGTAGGACACAATCGTGGACCAACTCTAGTGCTTCTAACATGATCGTGGGCTGTTGTTTCAGCCCAAAAGTCTTCGAAACTTCTTTGTTCTTCGATGTTAACCTTGAAACACTAGCAAACACATCAAGGTACCTCAAAAACATAATATTTAAGCTCAAAGACTTTCACTAACCCATAAAACACAAATAATTAACAAACTAACACACTTCTAACTGAAGCACATACTAAATGATTGAATTAACAGCTAAACACATATCAAACTATGCCCTAAAACACGATACAATTTACACTTATCAGTTATTGTATTTGAAAACTTTATAAGTTTTCGTGATTTTTCTACAGTTGTTACATATAGTCGATGGTGTGGCTTTTGTTGGGCTGATCGTTATTGATTGTATAAGTTTTGGTGCTGTCGATAATGGTGGTTGTTTGCAAAAAATTCCAGCCATCGTTATCGATTTTGAAGCTCTAATGTTTGCAATGTTTCAGTGATGAAACAGTTTTTTGTTTTTCATTTTTGTGGCAGCTATGCGTGGAATGTTTCAGTGACAGTATCAAAGGTTCACAACAGATTCTTTTGATGGACAACTTCTCATTCTTTCATTGACGAAGCTACATTATTAAGGAAGTTGTTTTCTTTCTCAAGTGTCTTTGTTTATGTTCGTTGTTATTTTTATCACTTGAGTTATTTTACTTTCATTCTTAATTATCAAATACTGTTGAGAAAATCCTCTGTTGATGTTAGTACGAGGTGGTCGTACAATTGAGTGTGATTTATTTTCACGAGTAGTGTCGACGGGGGATAGTGTCAAGGGTTAGGTGAGTCGACTCTTTAATGCCTTGAGTAAAATTATTATTGTATCACAGGTTAAAGTAATTAAGATGAGCGTGTCGAACTGTGTTAGCAAATCTCAGGTGTTGATTTGTTATTGCGTATTTGATTTTTTTTGTTTCGTATTTGTCAAAAAATTTATAACAACTGTGACTGAACTAAAATTTTTACGAAACTACATTGTATATTGTCACAATCAGCTGTTGGAATTTTCACGCATTACTTATCACTGTAAATCATCAAGGGCAGCCACTCAATCCATACTTCATCAAAATAAAACTGCCGCATAAAGATAAAACATAGAAAATAGATCGGTAGCCTCCCCAAAAACAACCTTCAATTGACATTGAAGGGTAGAATAAAGACGCCTAGCTGATTCACGCAATAATTGAAAGAAACACCATAACTAAACACAACCAAATCAATCGACCATAGATCAAAGAGCGTACAACAGAAAAACCCATCAACAACAACTAGCCAAAGGAAGACTCACGATATTGGAGAGGTTTTCCTTCTTTAGCTTTTCATTTTTCTTGCATGTTTGCACCCATTTTGCATACATTTCACAGGCTTCATAGATATCCTCCTTTTTGTCATCTAAACCACTATTATCACTGTCATAATCTAAGGTTAGACTTTGAGCTGATTCATTTACATTTTCTTGAAATTTTCTGATTTATCCATGTTTTTATTATTAGTTTCTTCCTTTTTGGTTGCTGTTAAGCAAGCAACTAGACTTTTACGGTATAAAGCAACCAATGTAGCGCGACTATTCTAAGTCTAATGATGAGAATAATGGCACAACCATATCTATCCAAGAAGAAATATTAAGGAAGAATCGGAGATTTATACTTACATGTCATTTTTTTAGGGTTATCGGGCACATAAGGCTGAAATGCTATAAGTTAATACAAATGATAAATCAAAGGGCTCAAAACCAAAAAAATCATACACTCTATATTAAATTTCTAGCAGCAACCTATGGTACCAAAGCATACATGGGTTAGAAAAATTCAATCTCACACATTAGAATAGACACGCAAGGGAGTTAATACCAAAAACTGTCTAGATCCACAGTTAGTTGCTACTGGAAAAGAAATCAAGCAGACATCTGATGACAGAGATGATGTGATGAGGATTAAGGCTAGGTTTGAATTTCTTCGAGGGGCACATGGACTATGTGCTTTACATTTTTGAAGTATAGTTTGATGTTGTTTCTTAAAAAAAAGGTTTGAAAGAGTTAACATCTAGACTTTTTGAATTTTGAATCTATGGGTATATTGTTAAGATATATATTATAATATCTTAATTATTTAATTTTGACATTATTTGATAATTGGACTTTCAAGATAAGGTTGATTGAAATTAAAATCCTAATCAAGATAGGATTCAATGTATATTAGATAATGGCTATCTATGAAGATTTGGGTTGATTTTCTGCATCTGTAATATGGCTACGATTCATGTGTGTAGAGGGTGATTTTTGATAATGTTTAGTAGTTGTTTATGTTTAGATAAAACTCTCTGAAAACTTTGTAGGTGCATCACGCAACCTAGGGCTAAATCGTTGGAGCTGCAGTTTTCTGGAGCATCACGCAACCCAGGGCTAAATCGTTGAGGCTGTAGTTTTCTAAAGCATCACGTAACCCAGCCTGTTTCGTTTTCATGCTGTATTTTTCTTTGGTTGAGTTATCGTTAATGCTAGATTTTTCTCTATTATTCAACGAAAATTGAGGGTGGCTTTTGGGAGTTTTGTAGTTGATATATTTTCTAGTTTTTGAATTATTCTGGTGGGCTGCGAAATTGTTAATGGTGTGTGACTTTGGCAGCTACGTTCTTTGTTGCTATTGAATGAATATTGAGGGTTGTCTTGGTTATTGATTGGAAGTATTGAAAACTATTTTTTCTAGTGTTTGCATGCTCTTTTGGTGGCTGTTTTTATTATAAATGAAGTGGTAATTTTGGGGCTGTTGATTGTGAGATATTGTGTACGAAAACTTCATAAGTTTTCGTGATTTTTTTGTAACTGTTACGTATAGTCAATGGTGTGGCTTTTGTTGGGTTAATCAGTTATTGATCGTGTGAGTTTTGGTGGCTGTTGATAGTGATGATTGTTTCCGAAAAATTCCAATAGTCGTTGTGAATTTTGAAGCTTCAATGTTTGCAATGTTTCGGTGATGAAACGTTTATTCGTTTTTTGATTTTTATGGATGCTATGCGTGGGATGTTTTAGTGACTATCACAGTAGATTCTTTTGATGGACAATTTTCCGATCTTTTATTGAAGAAGTTGGAGTTATTAAGGACGTTTTTTTTTCCTCAAGTGTCTCTGTTTATGTTCGTTGTTATTTATATCAATTGAGTTATTTTACTTTCATTCTTAATTATCAAATATTGCTGAGAAAATCATCTGTTGAGGTTAGTATAAGGCGATCATACTATTTGGTGTGAATTACTTTCACGGTAGTGAGGACGAAGGATAGTGTCAAGAGTTGGGTGAGTTGGTTCTGTAATGCCTTGAGTAAAATTATTGTTGTATCATAGGTGAAAGTAATTATACAGGATGAGGGCCTCATGGACGTAGGCAAGAAAACTTATAGCTGCTGCGGTTGATTCAAAATTTGAGCGAAACTATATTCATCAGGATTAATTGTCTTCCTCAGCCCTTTTGCTTTCTTCTTAACCCCTCAGCGACTTCAGCACTCTCGCTCTTTTAATATAAATTCAATCTCTATAACCACCACTGATTCGGGATCAAAGAGCCCAAAGGGATTGGATGGACTTCAATTAATATTTTAGAGACTACATGACCTGATGGGAGACTAATTGTCAAGTGTTAGGATTAGTTTATGCTTTGTTGTTTTACTTTACATAGGATAAGGTTATAATAGGTTTTATTTTCCTTCTTGCTTTAGGATTTCGTTGAAGTGCTGATTGTATGGCTATATAAGGCTATTGCCATCATAATTTAAGGGGGCCCTTTACTTTTGATTATCAATATCGGATATTTGCTCAGTTACAAACAATAAATAGTTGCCATCTTATTAAATTCTCCTTGTCACCTAAAGGGAACAAAGGTGAATCTCCATCCACCATAGCTGATCGTCTCCTAACTAAATCAGATTAGGAACGGGAAGCCAAAATCCGTCATATACGGATCAAGTTTGGTATCAGAGTGATTGAGCCCAAGTTTATACTATCAATTGGCCTCACTTTCATAGCTGTTTATGCACTTGTTGACTCCTAATTAATGTTTTTTGTGCTCAAATTGGTTCCCTGCATCGAGCTTTCACAATTTGCAATATGCCAGTACTTTGTCATGCTTTGATGTTAATTTCTCTATAATTTTCATGAGGACAATTGATACTGCAAGTGTGTTATTATGCAGGAACAAAGGAGT
>JAOQMQ010000005.1:18868638-18880160 GCA_027563845.1 Erythroxylum subrotundum | reverse complement strand
ATTATGCTTCAAATGCTTGAGAATTGCTCTATGTTTGTTGTTGTGTGAGAATTTTGGAAATAAATTCAAGTTGCTTTTAAATTGTTATAATGGTTGCTTTTGATTGAGTTGAATAAACATGGCTTTTATGCTTAGTTGGGAATGTGATTGTTGAATTGTAGAATTATGACATGTGCATGAAAACAAGTTTTCAAGAATGTGCCATTTTGGGCAAAATATTTTTCAGTGCATAAATTACATGTTAAGTGGGTTTGGTCTAGTCCATCCAAGAATTGTCACGTGCACGTTGACCAAGTCAAGGCTTCTCCCGCCTGCCCGCTAGTGGCACGGAGGTCCTTTTAGGACTCCCTCAAGTTTACGACTACATAAGGCCATTTTATGGAATTGGGTAGTTCGTCATGTTTATGGACTTGCCAAGACATTTGGGATGTGTTTGCATGTTTACAAGTGTTGACAAGTTTGAGAAATGCTTGAATTATGAGAATTGTGAATATGGTTTGACAAAGTTGTAAAATGCATGTTTTAAGAGTTTTTGTGAAAATTGGTGTGAAAATTGGCTATGATTGTGAATGTTAAATTGTTTTTTCTTATTACCAAATATAGACGTGTTACCCATGAGCGTAAGCTCACCCCCTCCTATCCCGTCCCATCTCCAGGTGAAGAGCACAAGATCGATGATTGAGCATAAAGACAATATCCAGAATTTGATGATTTTGTATTTCAAGTTAACTTTTGTAAACCAATGCTTTAGATGCATTTTGGGGAAAATGTTACTTTTGTTGAGTTTGTATTTTGGATTATATTTTAAGTGGCTTGAAATGCCCACTAAAGCATTGTAATACACTTATTTTGATGTAAATGAAATGCATATGCAATATGGTTGATTTTGTCTTTTCAAATCTTTACTTTGCTATTTTCATATTGTCATATAAGTATGAATGTGTGCTGGATTCTAAGGCAATTCTGGAAAAATCTGGGTAGAATTCATGAATGTTGTCTTCTTGAAAGTTATAGAAGATCTTTTGATCTTTCCAACGATATGAAGTTTATGTTTTTTGGATGTCGGAATAGGGAGATATGAGTTTTGCAAGTTAGGATACTGTTTATGCTTTGTATTTGTGATAGCTTTGATGAATGTTTGAAATTTGTGGTTTTGATGAACCATTTGAGTTTGGATTTGAGAATTTGATAAGTTGAACTGGGTATTTGAGCTGTTATTGAAGTGTTTTGGTGTTGAAATAAGTGAATTTGGGAAGTGTATAAGTGTTTATGGTGTTAGGTTGAAGATGGGAGGCTTTGGAGAGGCATTGGAGGCTTTGGGGTGCCCCAATGTCCGTTAAACGGACATGGATGTCCATTTAATGGACCTTCTCGGGTGTAAAAACACCCTTTGGCTAATTAATGTCCATTAAACTAACATGGATGTCTATTTAACGGACCTTCTCGGGTCAAATTGGCCTCCTTTACCCGATGCATGTCCGTTTAACGGACATTCACTGGAAACCTTGTGAATTTTGACCATCTTAGATGCTTAATCTGAAATTGTGGTCTTCACAAAAGTTGTAGGTCTAGATGTTTGCTTTTCAATGGTCCAAAAACGAATGCAATCCGACTTCTATATTGAAAGTTATGGTGATCGCGCCAAGAGAGGTTCAAATCGATTTAGGGTATGAACATGGTCTATTCTTTTAGGCATAACTCCCTCATCCGACCTCCAATTGAGGTGATTCTTGGACCAATAGCTTTATAAGATATGTATCTTTCTCCTCATAAAATTTGTGCCATTTGGAGTTAAATTGAGGAAGTTTGTACTAAAACAAGTGAGAGGTCAGTTAGAAGAGCATGATTGGAGTATGTACACTTTTTGGTATTTTGAGGATATCTTGAGTTGTATAACTCCGATTAGGGTGGTTCTTACTTCAAAACAAACTTGAGGCTTAGGGTTACAAATTCTATGAAGAAGTCAACTTATGATTTTGGTGATTGACTAGTGTGCCCCTCACCATCAAAGTGGTATGACAGCAAATGACCTACAGGGTTTTCAGCACAAGGTTTCTGACTCTGAATGTTGGGCTCCGGAATCGGGGTCCAACAGAGGAGGAGAAGGGCCGAATGGTTGCGTCCAGGGGTGAGCTGGAAGGGGAGTGTTGAGCATTGTAGCTCAGTAATGAGGTCCTGAGGGATAAAGTTCGCGGTGCCAACGCCAGAGCAACTATGGAACAAGAGCTCCGTCAAAAGGTCTTCCAGGACTGCCACGAAGCGGTGCTGGGCAGAGGAAAGGCTAAGAGGAAGCTGCTGGAGCTATAAGGCTCCGTCAAGGAGCAAAGTGTTGAAGCGATCAAGCGATGGAAAGAGTGGTACTTACACGAGGAGTGCAAAGAATTTGCTTACGATTTGGCTCGTTCCATCTTGAGGAACTGCCACAGCGTTTGCTTCCCTGACGGGTTGGATGGTCCTTTATTCGAGGATTATACCGAGCCGATGCTTCCCTCCGAGCTCAGCCTTTCGATTGAGGAGATGAAGGAGATAGCTAAGAAAGAGCGAGAGGCATTACCGGATGAGCTGCTGGACCTGAGTTCAGATGAGGAAGAGGAGCGAGCTCATGAGGGTATCTCTTTGGTTGCTCCTACAGACCCCGATCCTATCTCGGTTGCTTTGCCGACCTCTGAAGCTACTTCTCCTGTCGATCTGGCGGTTGGCACTTCTCCCCCTTCCGAGGGGACAAAATGATTTTTCCCTCATCAAAGCTCATCTGGTCGGGCTTGTGACCAGAACAGATACATGAGGAATTAAAACCTTTCTTATTTTTATCTTCCATTGTCTTCTTTATTTTGTGAATGAAGCTTAGACTGTCATTAGTTTCGTATGAGGGATTGTTTTTTCAACCAATAGGTAGCGAAGGAGTGCGTTCGGTCGATTGATCGATGTGAAAGAAATTGGCCGAACGATATTGAGGCGAGCGATCCAAGATTTGACTCTTGGTATCGCCTGGTTCCAATATCTGCTCTTGGCAACCTAGCCGAACGATGTTGAGGCCGAGCGATCCAAGATTTTGGTTCTTGGTATCGTCTGATTCCAAGATCTTGTCTTGGCAACCTGGCCGAACAATGCTGAGGCCGAGCGATCCAAGATTTTGTATCTTGGTATCGCCTAGTTCTAAGATCCTGTCTTGGCAACCTGGCCGAACGATGCTGATGACAATTAGTCAGTAGAATTTTCTCCCTGTAGCCCATCTTGACGAAACTTTTTGTACCGAGAAATTTGAAACCCTTTATTGATGATGATAGGGTCATGGGCCGTTAAAAAACTTGACTGGCAAGGCCAGGAAAAAGGTACCCACTAGCTACATGCGCAAAAGCGTAAGCAGTAATAAAGTACAAGACAAAGAAATAAATGAAGCAAAGCTTATCTATTGGTAAAATGTCTTCAGGTTTTGAGAACTCCAGGGCCTCGGTAGAATCTTGCCATTCGTGTCGCGTAGGATGTAAGAGCCATGTCCAGGTTGCTTGACCACTTGGTAGGGTCCTTCCTACGCCTATCCGAGCTTTCCAGGATGTTTCTCAGCCGCCTCAGCCTTTCTTAGAACATATCCGCCGATCTTTATGTCGTTCGGCCTTACCCTTTTGTTATAAAACCTTATTGCTTTTTGTCTGATGGCTTCTGAGCGAACGGCTGCCCTATCCCTATCTTCACTGAGAAGCACGAGTTCTGCCCTGCGAGCTTCGTTATTCTGTTCTTCTTCGTAACTCGAAACTCTCTGGTTGTGCAATACCACTTCTACTGGGACTAGGGACTCTGCCCCAAAGGTCATTCTGAACGGTGTTTATCCTATGGCTCCATTTGGGGTAGTTCTGTATGCCCACAACACTTCATCTAATTCATCTACCCAAGTCTTACGTCCATCTAAGCGCTTCTTAAGTGCACTCATTATCTTCTTGTTGGTGTTTTCCGCAAGACCGTTGCTTTGAGGATGAGCCACTGATGTCAACTGGAGCTTTATTTTCAATCGGTGACAAAAATCTTTGAACTTGTCATTATCAAACTGTCAACCATTGTCTGTAACCAAAACCATAGGCATCCCAAAATGACTCAGTATGTTCCTATTTACGAAGTTTTCAATCTTCTGTTCGGTAATGAAGTTTTCAATCATCATGAGGACAGCTAACACCATCCAGATCAGATTCGTCGAACGAGACCACCTCATCGTTTTTCTTCTTTTTCTTCGCTGACAAGTCCTGCCTGGCATACCTCTTTCTTCCTCTAACAGTGGACCCTCCGGCTGCACTACCTACGAAAATCATGTTGATGACCCTAACCGGTCGGTCATCCTGCTGTCCGGTGTTTCTATCACCTCTTGCCCTGGACTGTTCTCTCGTGTCGCGTCGGTTGTTCGTATTCCTGTTCTGCCTCCCTCCCTCGTTCGTGTTATTTTGCCTCCAAGGCTTTCGCCAGTTGTCAGACCGACCGCTCCTACCCTCATTATCTCAATCAGCATTTTTTCCGTACTTCAAAAATCTACCCAGCCTTCCTCTTTGGATAAGGAGTTCGATTTCTTTCTTTCAGTCCCAGCAATCCTCCATGTCATGACCGACATCTCTATGGAAACGACAATATAAAGAAGAATTTTTTTAGGGGAGTTTTCAATTTATTAGGTTCTCGGAGGGATTCCCCTTCTGCTCTCATGACCTCCAGTACTTCCGCATACCGCCTGTTGAGCGGAGTGAAGGGTTCTCGCCACTGGTCCTTTTGATCAGTCGACTTCCTCCAGTTAGACTGATCTTTCTGTCACTTGTGCGAATCATCTGTTCTGCCACTTGGCCCGCGGTCATCTGCTCTACGTTTTGTGTTTTTTAACACTTCCTCTAGCTGGATATACTTATCCGCCCGATTTCTTATCTCTTGAACAGATTTAGGCTAATCGAGGGCCAATGATTTCTTGAACTCTTCATCCCTCGTGTTACTCATAAGGGCGGCCAACATGGACGAGAAGGTGAGGTCAGGGACTTCAACAGCTTTATTGTTGAACTGAGTGATGAACTCTCGTAAACTTTCGTTCCTTCCTTGGGTCAATTGCATCACTTCCAAGGCAGTCTTCTGTGGCCGTTTACTTGTAGAAAATTGGTTGAGGAATAGCAGCTTAAAATCCTCAAAACTGGTTATGCAACGTGGGGGTAAGCTGTTGAACCATCTTCAGGCTCCTTCTTGAAAGGCTGTACAGAAGGCCTTACATTGAATGGCGTCAGGGACGCAATGCAGGTTCATCATCGATTGAAAGTGCTGCAGATAGTCGAGGGGATCGGTCTTTCCAGTATATTTTTCAGGCGTTGGTATCTTAGTACCGAGCACCGGGAGGCTATCCAGGATCTCCGGGATGAAAGGAGAGCTGTACTGTATTGATGGTTGATCTAGACGAGAATTCATGGCTATATTGATTTGATCGTCCACGATTTTTTCTAGGGCTTCAGCAGAGTGCCGATCGGTTATCACATCAATCTGCCGAGTGGGGGTTTGCTGCTGTTCCGGTTGAGACTGTAAGATTCAGCGAATCAATAGATCGGCCGCTTCCTCTATTTTTCTTTGGATGAGGGAGATTTATTGTGGTGCAGGGGGATTTGCGTTTAAGGGGTGCTGAAAGTGAGGGTGAGAATTGGTTCCGGCGTTGTCCTCCAGGGCTACGCTCTGTTCTTCTTGATCTCAGTTTCGAGGTTGTGGTTGATCATCCGGGTGTGAAGATTGTGTATGGTTATGCAGCGGTAGCTCATCTGCGCTAGGGTTTTGGGTGATGGGTGGAGGACAGATCTGAGGATCATGGTGCGTCAACAAAAGGGCAGCGGGTAATCGCAAGCCCATTCGTTGCAAGGTAAGTGCCGCGACGGCGGCTACATCAGGATTGGTTGCTGCCACCTGACTGATCTGAGTGCTTCTGGACGTGGTGCCCTAATGCCCGGCCCCACGGTGGACGCCAACTAGTTCAGTCTGATTTTGATGGGACTAGACGCAGTTGTTTGGATCCATGTGTCCGAGTGATTTCAGCTAGAGAATACCTACAAAACAATAGAAGGCACACCGGGGGTTAATTTTCGGTAGGCCCCTCCGACGCTCAAGTTAGTCTTTTTGGTGAGGGTTTTGGTAGCTATGAATAGAGAACAATAGGGTTCTAATGTCGTACCTGTATCATGGTGGGTTAATGCCTTATATAAGAAATACCTGCTAGGTTTAGGTCATTGTTTATGGATGGGCCGATTGGCCCACATGCTGTTCTATACCTGGGCCTAGGCCTAGCACGACCGACCCAACCACACATAAACATTGATTGTCACTACATTAGAGAGCAAGTTCAAACAGGAACCATTATTACATCACATATGAGGTCACAATTCTAGGCGATGAATATATTCAAAACGCTTAGACAATCGTAGTTTCAGTACTTGCTTGGCAAGTTAGGTATTTATGATATGCATGAGCTAACGTGAGAGGGGTATTAGAAGTATAGTTGTAAATGTAATTAGGATTTATTGTTTTACTTAAGAGTAGTGTTGGTTATATAGATCTTGAGAACCTTTTACACATACATATCACTTTTTAGAAATTAAGAGAAATATTTTTTATAATTTTATAGAGGTGCCTTTTGTTCTATGTTATTGATGTTGGAAACCAACTATGATCGAATCCTGGGCATAGCGAAAAAATAAATTTATATGGTTTTTGATATGATCCCGATAACTGAATAACTTGAATAATGGAAGTCAAATAATAAAATATGAAATCTTACCTGATTTGATTTTCCTGTTAAAAATCCTTTGAAACCTTTTTAATGTGTCGACTACAAGTTGTTCATACGTTCATCTAACGGTATCCACAGAGCAATTTCTCAACTCTTGAGAGGAATTAGGCAGGAGTGCTAGCTCCTTTATGGTCATTCCTATTTATAGAAAAAACGAAAGGGTTTTTTAATTTCTATTAAAATTAAATACCTCAATTATAACTAAAGCCAAACTCTAATTATAATTAATTTAATTTTAATAAAATCAAATATCTCATATTTGATCCCTAAAGTTTTTTAAACTTTATAATTAAGTCCAACTTAATTGAAACTGATTTTTCTCTCATAAACTGCTTTTTACGTGTAATCCATTAAGTTCCTAATATATTGACAATGATTATAAATTATAATTATAATTCATAATTAGAAGCATTTTTAATTTATCTTTAAGTCTCCAATTAAACAATTTATAATCATAAATCAAGATTGATGTTTAGCAACATGTCATGACCACCCAAATATCAGGAATGTTAAAGTGGTTTGACTTAACCTATCAATGTATGGTTATAATGTATAATTTAATCCATTTGTCATCCAATGTTCCAAATGGATAAAATATGGATATAGCATCTACTCTTTTGTATCTAGTTATATTTGTTCTTTCTAATTGGTAACTGATTTATAATTAATATTTGAAAATACCTTTTTAAATGCCAATTCACTTTGGCCAGAGAATTCCATAAATCACTACTAATCAAGAACGGTAGAACATTCTCTCTAATTACTTTAGAGTGACAAATCCTTTATTGACTTATTCAATTATTTCCGTATGGTTCATAATGTATTTAAGTACTACTGACCGCGCGTAACGCTAATCAAAATTAAATTAACTAGACTACTACTATAGAGTGGCGAGTCTAGGTCGATCCCACAGAGAGTGCGTATAAAGTTTTTGAAATAAAAAAAAATCGGTGTTTACACTAATGGGGTTTTGGATTTTTTTAGACAAAAATAAAATAAAACTATCTAATAAAAAAAATTAAAGAAAAAACATGCAAAAATGATAAAAGTGGGGAATTTGGTAGGGACCCGATTCTTCGGTTCAATCTCGACCTAAACCCTAATTAAGCATATGTTATTAATTTGTTGTTCTTTAACCTCTCCTAGCAATTATTAATCGTGGATTAAAAATTAACCCGAGTTTCTCCTTAGGTTTTGTTTAATCAAGATACGATCGTTAATTAAACCTAACCACCTAACAACCTAGGATACGATCTCTAGATTTAATTAGGCAGTAGCATTACGAATTAGGAAAACCGATTAATCAAGGCAATAACTACATACGATGCGTCATTTAACCTAGGTCATGTTATCCCTAATGATTACGAATCATTAGTCGCTACATATGAATTTAAACATAAGAATTACGGATTATATTGAAATTCAAGCAATGGGATTGAAATCAACAATTCAATGAACGCATTAAAATCATCCATCACAATACCCAATAGGTTCATACACAAATAACTGAATAATGACGAAAATTCCATTATCCATATACAATACCCAATTAATTAAAATAGGATAACACAATCATTTCCTAATGAGAGAAAGAAATAACAAAATAAAAAAAATACTTAACCCGAGTCATTGGGGTCGATTTTACCTCCGAACCGACGTCGGAGTGTCTAACTCTTTATGGGTCTTTCCCAAAAAGTAGCTTCAACCATCTTTCAATGCCCCGCCCAAAATCCCTAAATGAAAATCGCCTTTGATTTCTCCTCTACGTTGCTGCTTCTCCAAGCCTCCAGCCCGCTACTCGTTGCGCCGACTATGCTTTGTTTTAATTCTCTCCTCACTATGTGTTGATGTGACCAATAAAGTTCACCATCAACTAAAACATTAAGCTCCTCTCTTGTATGCGTTATTGTCTCTCTGGTTGTATTGTGCCAACACTGTTTTATTGCCTCCCTCCAAAAAACCATTTGCCTCACTTATATCTGCGTGTTGCGCCTCCCAAAATGCCTAAGTCTCCGTGCTTTTTGATTCTTCATCCCTTTTCCTGTGCGCCACGTTGCTCTCCTCCCAACGACGCCACCTATGCTCTCCATTTAATTTTGTCTGTCATTTAATTTGTTGCTCCTCTCTTTGCTTCGATTTACTGTGGCATGATTGGGCCATTTAATTCATCCTTGGACCATTTAATAAGCTCCTGTTTGTTCCACATGAAGCCTTTTGGTTCCTTGTTCAGCCCGCGTCTCTTGCGCTAATTTGTTGCTCGTTGCTGTGTGCAATTTTATTCAATTGTCTCCTGTTTATTTCACGCCCAGCTCTCTATTATGTCAACGTGCTAGGTCCTCCAACGCAACCTCACTCTGCTATTGCTTCTCTTTTTTGTGCCTCCGCACTGTGTCATTAATTGGTTGCGCGCTTTTCCTTTTTTGCGTGTCTATTAAACGCTCACACCTTAATTTGCTTTCTCCCTGGGTCCTTGTGCGTGTCCTGATTTATGTCTGCCTTGATTTAATGATCTTGCTCCATTTTTCTCAACTTTTAATTCTCTTCTTTTTTTTCCATAAAGACAAGCATAAATAGATATTCAAAAAATGACCCATATGTAGTACTTTTAACTCACCTTAATTTCTTTGCTCTCAAATTGTACCTAAAATAATATATGAATTAAAATGACTATCTTAAGCATTTTTATAACATTAATGGCTAAGTGCAAATAATTAAAAATATCAACAATTAAACACATATCAACTACCGACTAAATTATCTTACAAAAATTTATAAGTAGTATCAAAACAAAATAATTTCCACATAAGATACCTTAGTACTGTCAAATCTAAAGATCAATTATACAATTATCATTACTAGGAATTCCACAGACACATAAGTAATATTCCATTTGGGAACCTTATAGTCAGGTCAGTTCAGTGACTTATTCTGTAATAAGCATTTACAGATTAATTACTTTCTTCATAAGAAAATAACATAATGTGTGATAGTTTTACCATTTCATCAATATCTTATCTTGATGAAACTATAACTAGGAACATTTAGGAATAATATGAAGTAAATCACACGTAAGTATAGACTTTATATTTGATATACAAAATGCACAAGAAGGGGGGGTTTGAATTGTGTATTCTTTTTCGTAAATACAATCCCTTTATATATTTTTGAAAAACTTGCTTTCTCAAAAACTATTAAGTGAAAATATCACGTTGTATTGCAGTTAACTTCTAAGTACTTGTATAAAAACAATAAGAATAAAAGTTTAGAGTTTAGAGTAGAAGTTGACACAGCAATTTATCCTGATCCACCCCAAACCGTGGGCTACGTCCAGTCCTCAGAAACCTTTCTGAGATTTCACTATATTTCTCAAAAGTCCAAGTATTTTTTTCACCGAGCCTCTTCAGGTCTCTTACAGCAAGTATTGTTTTTCTCACTTAGCCTCTTCAGGCTATCTGCTTTTCTTCTTTCTTACAGAAAGATGTTTGTGAGCTTTGTTACAGAGAATAGTAGCTCTCAATGTTTAGCACAATGTATACAAAGTTTCTAGCTTTAAAATCGCTAACAATTTCAAAATTACTAACTTCTTCACAGTCACTAACTTCTGCAGTCTTCGACTCCGACTCGTATTTATAGCCTTCGTCTTCAACCGCTTCTTGATAACCGCTTCTTTCTTCTTGTTTCTTGATCTTTGAAGATACAGTTATTCAGTTGAGTTCTATAACCAACTTAGACTGATTATCCATCCAACGTGGTATCGGGTCTTTGTCTTAGTTTTCATCTCAGCTTCCGCTTCGTCTTAGTTTCCACTTCGTTTTAGTTTCTACTTCGTCTTAGTTTTGTCTCCGCGCTTTGTCTTATTTTTGCTTCTCCGCTTCGTCTTACTTTTGTCTCTGCGCTTCGTCTTACTTTTGTCTCCACGCTTCGTATTATTTTTGCTTCTTCGCTTTGTCTTACTTTTGTCTCCGAGCTTCGTTTTGCTTCTCCGCTTCGTCTTACTTTTGTCTCCGCGCTTCGTCTTACTTTTGTTGTAATATCCCACCCCCGATGGGAAGGGTAAAATAGTAATTTGGCTAGGGGTGAAAGTGATTAGGACTGATTGGACATTTTCATGCATACTGGTAAATGTGAACGTTCGATTGTGCACATGAAAAAGTAACTGTACATGCATTCATGATTATTTCCCGGTATTGGGCCTAAATGGAATTTTATGGTGAATAGTATGGAAATTGTGTTAAAAAAATTTATTGGAGTGGTCCATTGTGTGTTTTACATTTTACGGAAATTATAGGAATTTTTCTGAAATTTTCCGGAGAAAATTCCCGGACCGGAAAAATCGCCAAGTAGCGAACTGGTCGATTTTCAGAACCAAAATTTGCTGATTTTATGGGCTTGGGCTAATGGGTTTAATATGTTGGAATTGTATGTGGGACCATTGACAATGTTTTAAGGCTGTAATTGTTTTATTTTGATTAATTGAGTAAAATGCATTAATTGAAGTTTGACTTTTCTTTTTCTTTAACACTTGTCCAATTGACACCTAGCCTTTCATTAATGCAATTGGTTGTGTCTATCCTATTGATTGTCGACAACTTCTTTATAAAGGCATGAAAAGATGAAGTTTTATTCCTTATTTCATTAGCCTACCGAAATCTCCATCCTCTTTTTTGATCTCTCCATCGTTTTTCTCCCAATTTTCTTTGGTTAATTGTTGTTTCCTCCGACCTTAAGTGTTCTCCCT
>JAOQMQ010000005.1:18821096-18842151 GCA_027563845.1 Erythroxylum subrotundum | reverse complement strand
CTGAAACATTATCCTGCGCATGACTTCCATCTAAAAATTGACTTTCTTAGAAATTGAATTAGAACTCAATTTCTTCAAACAACTTGTAGCCTTACGTCTCTAATTTAATCCAAATCAAGAATCATCTCATTTGGATAACTAGAGATCATATTATGGCTAAAACATCGAAGCATACTCAATGACCATATACATTTTCCAGCTTTTAACTTCCAAAATTTCACATATAATTTATCTTGTATCTATACCATCTTTTCTATTTCAAATTCAAATTCATGAATTTTCCTTTCTTTATACATGAATAATCATGAACAACTTCTCATTTAATAGTCCTAGCTTACATAAAGTTTCGGGGTCCAACAGCAACATATGCAGAAGAAAGTGTAGATTTGGACAGATTGGATGAAATCCCCATACAATGCATGAAATCAACGTCAGCTTGACAATTCTTCATTTAATTGAAAATTAAATATTTTGTTCCTTTTTAAACCTCATTTAAAGTAATTGAAAAAAATTTTAAGTTTACAACTTCACTTTATTCAACAAGAAGACATGAAAAAATGGGCAACCAATTTATTATTAAACGTGTAAATCCAAATCAAAACATAAGGTTAATAATCCTATTTTAACTATAATAAGTATAGAATTTGTAATTTAGCTTCAAAAGAGAATTATTTCAACTAATTTAGGCTATCCATATTTATAAAAACTATCTTTATATAGAATAATAACCTTATCAGTGACCTAAAATATGAAAATTTGAAACTAAAATAGTTATAATTATGGAAATCTATGAATTATGCCAAGAAAATGCACATATAAAAAATTGGAGATTATGTTTAAAACAAACCAAATAAAATCTTGAAATCAAAGAAACAACATATGAATCTGATATAATATTTACAAATAAACAAGCAGTGTTTTAATTTTATTTTGGCCATTAATTTTGAAATATCTTGAATTAAACCAGCTCAATTCAAGCTCAAAAATATGTTAAACATTAAAATTTACAATCAATCACTGGTAATTCATTTGAAAAACAAATAAATTCCAACTTATACAACTCCAAATGGACTATTGATTTAACTTATCACATTCACATAATCAAGGACGTCTCTAATCAAATAAGAATATGAATCAACAAAATCAAAAAAAAATCCATAAATTGTATAAGTGTTAAATCCACTCAGTAATCAATTGAATTAAATTAGAAAAATAATATCATACATAATCAAAATTGCATATCCAGATTGGAATTAAAAAATTGAGAATAAATTAAGCATAGGAAATTAGAAACAAAAGGACTAATGTTTTAAGAAAACTCATTCAATTTTTCTCCACTAGCCTTTAACTAGCTTGAATCAAGTGGAATTTGGCTCTCATTTCACCCAAGATGCTCCTTGCAACAACTTCTAGCTTCAATCACCTTAGATGGATGACAGAACCTTTGGGAGCTCTCACCCTTACATGATTGCTTATTGCCCTGTTCTTCACTATTCCACTATTTTTATAGCCTAAAAAATGTCTCTAAAAACGTCTTGTAGCTGGATCTTCATTTGATTTTTGCTAATCTTCCTCCATTTTGAATGGATTTGGTGTTGAAGATATTTGGTAGGTGTGACTTGTTTTCCACCCTAATATTGGTTTCTCATTTTCCACCCTAACACCAGTTTCTTCTTTTTGTTTCGTATTTGCTTTGGGTCTGGGCTGGGTTATAAGTTGGTTCTTGTGTCTCAGTTGAATCTGCTGCTGGATTCTTATTTTTTTGGGCTAAGTTTTCTGCTATTGTATATTTGTCTGCTTTTGGGATGTTCACTTATGGTCTGGATTTTTTTTGCAGTTTTTCCTATTGGACTTTGTTTTGGATTTTCCTTCTAGCTTTATTTTGGGTTGAACTTCATTTTAGGTTAGAGTTTCATCTATATTCCTTTCTTTAAGTCCATTAAGCCTATAAAAATATTTAATATAATTTATCCCTTTTATAATTAAAATATGAAACTAAACGAATTACGATATTTTATAGTAAAATGTAACAATTTTTTCCAAATATATTAGATAAATAATTTTTGTAAATTGGGGTATACAACATGTAATAATTTGCACTTATCAAATTCTCCTACACTTAGCTTTTAGTTGTCCTCAATCAAATAAACAAAAGAATATTATAATGAAAAATATGAATCTAGTTTACCACCATACCTTGTAAAGAAGAAATTAGATTATTAAAAAGTTAAAAAGTAGGTTATTTGTTTATGAAAATCATATTGTCTTTATACATTCGTAATATGTTAAATCATCAATATAACACCCTTTGAAACCATCTTCAAAATTTCAAAATTAGACTTAGAAACATTCACACTTCACTTTGATATAACTAGTCCATGAGTAGTGTCATTATATTAATTATAAAAGACAAGGCATCTCAGTTTGAATTGAATTAAAGTGTTTACTTCCTTATCATATTACCTTTTGTACTTGGCTCATCTTCTCTCCTTACTTATGATCTCGAAGGAGTACTTGTGATTTCACCCTATTTTTCAGTCCATATACAAAATAATCAAAATATGCCTTTAGCTTCTCCCCCCACATTTAAACTTTACATTGTCATTAATGTTAGAGCTAAATGCATGAAAAGGAATATCAAAGTTAGAATAAACAAATAGGACAATAATTCTAACATTAATTTTTATAAAGTACTAAAATATTATAATCTAAAAATTGAAATAAGCTAAAGAGAGAAATTCAAATTTGGTTTTCATTTTCTTAGGTTGTCTCCCAAGTTACACCTTTGGTTTATGTCACTGATTCAACATCCTCACTTGCTTTCAAGGTTCCTCTAATAGAATTTCTTCTATCATCATTACCTCAACATGATCATAAAATTATTTTAGGTCTATTCACCTTAAGATTTCTCCATCAATTCATCTTTCTCATTCAGCATCATCAATGGTATGGAGTGAGGAACTTTTTGATCTACATTGGTTTCTACAGAACCTTAGTATAGCCAATTCTTTGCATAGAAGTTATAGATGAATTCATATATATTGGTCTACCCTCATAACTTGCCAAATAGCTTAGTGTAATTATCAACTAGTATTCTCAGAGAACTTTACGAATATTGATCTATATTGGTACATATTTCAATCTAAGTTCATTCAATTGAAGCCCTGGTCTTTATTTTTATAAAGAGATTGGCTTATTGTTAATATGTTATGGACCAATCTCTAGTGACCTTTGAATAATAGATTTAGAGTCAAATTTAAAGATGAAAAGACCTTGTTCCTTAATTAGTAACCCCTACATCCCTCTTTTCTTCAAGTGAATTATGTCAAAACATTCATGATTAGGCAAGCAAGCCATTGTTAATGAAAAAACTCACCATTAAGGTCGATCACTTTAAAGCTCATAACTTTGGAAATACCAAAAGAGGACAGACCATGTTGATAACATCTATCATTAATAGAGGAATGTATTTAAGTTTCTTCCAAGGAAAAGGGTCTCCCACCATATGGCACCAAGTGGTAATGGTTACTTGCACATGCTTATCTGAATCAGAGGTTGGATCCTTGTTAGAAGTTTAATAACAAGTGACCATGTGAAAGCTTGGAGACTCTACAATCCTAAGATGATCTGGGAGGTTACTGTGAAAGGCTCAACTAGGGAAAAAGGGTTCTTAACATTCAACGGAATGGGATTAGCAGAAGAGACTAATAGAGGGAAGGAAGAGTTGGAGAAAGGGCTCTCTTGCTCTAGCATGATAATCGCTAAAAAAGAAAAAAGAAAAATGCTTAGTAGATGGATTTTTAAAATTTTTTCCTTATATAGAAAACATAAAGTTGGGAAACATAAAAAGGAAAGAGAGTAATAAGGCATGAACTTAGAAATAGATTGGTGTATGAGGTTAGGAACAAGGATAAATCTTTCTCGAGGATAAGATTAAACAGCTGATGACGTTCTAGAATGAGAAAAGAGGGGAGAGTTTTAGCGAAAAGTAGCAACATATCTCTAACAATCACGTTTACTATTTTTATAAAATAATTTACACTCGTATTTATTTATTTTGAAATATTTTGCAATAAACACGAACATACGCAACGTTTTACTTGATTATTAAAAATTACAGTTTGATGATTTCAGAGTTAAGATTATTCCTTGATGAATATAGGTATAAATGATGTGAATGCACGCAGTGATGAAATTGAATATTTATATAAATGCTTTATGCCTTTTAATGTACAAAAAGAAAAGTATTTTAAAAGATAATGTAAATCAGTGATTGGTTAAGATCGCGAAAGTCCAACTCCTCATTTTTGCTTTCTTCTTTTATACTATCTTTTAAGATAAATATATTGCACTAATTGACTATGGTTCCTTAGTAATCAATTGCATGGAGATCGTATAATTTAACTATAATTTTAGCCAGTAAAATCTAAAATATTCATGAACATAGTCAATCATAAGGTGAATGTAATCATATATTATAAACCTTTGGATAACTTTTTAACTGATTCATAATTTTTGTGAGAGATTTAATATAATACTCATTAAAAACAACATTGATACCTAGACAAAACCAAAAATATTAATGTTAGTGTTGAAATATTAATCTTAGGATAAAATGTAGATGACAACTAATCAACAAATGTTCAAGAGTTGTATCATTAAAATATTAATGGAAATATTTTTTTGATTTAATTATATTTTTAAAATTTTGAACACTTAATTGAAAATTTTAAAAAGTCGAAATAAATAAATTATAAAATTAATGTTTTTTAATTTATTGTTGCAACTAAATTATTTGTTAATTAGAATGAGGGATACTTATTTTTCATATTATCTGAAATATTATTATCTATTCGTAATGAAATTTTATTGT
The DNA here is from genome assembly GCA_027563845.1 of Erythroxylum subrotundum. Lineage (NCBI taxonomy): Eukaryota > Viridiplantae > Streptophyta > Magnoliopsida > Malpighiales > Erythroxylaceae > Erythroxylum > Erythroxylum subrotundum. The sequence goes on along the minus strand of JAOQMQ010000005.1, from coordinate 18,837,278 downwards.
TCTCCTACATGAAAACTACGAATTGTTCAGGCTGATGCAGAGTCTCCATAGCCCCATGATGAACCATGTCACGTAAAGAGTACCCGATCCCTCTCATCTAATCTCAAACGCTGGATCGCGGTAATTTAGATTTGTTGAAATAACTTGAGGTTAATTCACTAGCCTACCCTAGTGATATAGTGCAAAGAATTGTTATTGGTCTTTCAAGACGCAGCCTTAGCATTAGATGCCATTCTCCTTCATGTAGCCGATGAATATAAGATTCTTTGGTAGATGCTTGATCTGAAGGGTCTAAAAGATTTCTGCACGTGAACAATCTCTCGGAGAGGGAGCATTAAGGCTCTTGTCACTTGTCACCATTTGACCTCTATGTGGGAATATTAAAAATCTAAGCAGGGATGATGATCTTATAATACTCATCATCATTTGCAGGCAATGGACTAAAGATGCTAAAATTTTTATCAGGAAGATGTGATAATTATCTGTCTCTCAGAATATTTAGGATCAAAAGCTTGAATCTTTTGATAATAACCGATGGGACTCTAAAATGGTTATGGACTGAGACATTTTGATGAGAATATCCAAGACACTTCTTGTAAAAAGCAAGATAAGGATCTAGTGTAAGCAGCCACTCTACGGTCCCCCCCATATGTGCGTCACAAATGCTGAAGGAATTTTAAGTTCGTGTAGAAAAGAAAAAAGCAAAAGACTGCCGGCCTTGTTCTTTCTCACACTCACAACCACAGAGATATCAAGACAAAGGGGAAAAGGGAGCCAATTTTCTTGAAAGAAATGAGGTGCAGATCCAAAGATAAAAAATCCTTTGGAAATATATACTCCAAGCACATTTACCCCACAAACATATATCCTTCTTTTTAGTAAAGGGATCCTTCTCTCACACCTATCTCACATTATATGTTGGTTGTGGGTAAAATCTCATCTTCAATGGCAACGTTATAGGTTTAGTCTTAGTAGTTGATTCTTACAAAAATTAAACTTCAGGTCTAAGTATGATAAAGTCGATGAACCCAAGATTGTACAATGTCCTGGCGTCAGAGATCAATGATGTCTTACCTGCTCCCTCCTATATGGCTAAGAGCAACTAACCTCGCCAGCTTGCAGTACCAGAACTACTCCTATCATGAAGATTCTTGGCCTATTTTACTTTCCCATTTGTATAACAGTATTATCCAAGAAATTCCCAAACAATTTTGCTTGAACCACAAAAATAAAAAACTGTAAACTTCAAGCAAAGACAATTAGTCTTCTAGATGAGAAAGCTCCTTAAATCTCATTTCAATTTCAACTTCAGCTTCTATAACACTAGTCATTATCCTGTCTAAAGGCTTCAACAGCACAAACTTATTGCCAAAAAATGTCTGTTGACGCTGATACACTTGCTGTACTTTTAGCCAGATCTTATCCTACAGTGCTTAAAGGGTCTTCTTTTCATCTCAATTTTTATGCATTGTTGACCATATAATAGAGCTTTTTCACACGTCGGAAAGGAAAAGTGGGGAACATGAACTTCACTTTTATGTGTATCAAAGCAATAAGAAAGTGGTAGCATGTCACAACTGTGTGCATACAAATTTAAACTTCAAATCTTGTCAAATTCTATTGCATTATGTCCTGAAGAATTGATAGGTGAAGAAGTAAAGACTCATTGATATTGCAGCCAGTTCTTTACGTACATTAAACTTTCCCTTTTTCTTTTCTTTTTGTGTATGCACTGTTTGCTCATTATCTGTTTCAGGAAAACTTTCACTCTTTTCTTGAGTTCTGTTTTTGGCCTCAATCAAATCCAAGAAGAAGAGAAATTGTTAGAAAAGGAGAGAAAAGGACTTAGAAAACAAATCTTTGGGCCCATAAATTTTCTCCTGGATTTTGTTGTTTGATAACAGTGCAATGGTGTTTGCTTTCGATCATCCTGATATTGTATCCCATAACTATTCAGGCAATATGCATGGTAACATTGTTCCCAGGTTGTTGACTTGCTTCACATACAACTTCATAGTTACAAACAAATATGCTGCCTTCACTATTCCCTCCCTTTTTCTTTACATTAAGAGTACTCATGATGGCTTATGCATATGAAAGAATAAAATTACTTACATCTTGACATCTCAGTATTCAAATAATTTTTTCTGGATTATTTTACAGAGAATAGAAGTGAAAAAAGAAAAAAACGCTCCGATTTTGAGCCTGAATATCTATACAAGTTGATATTGCCTCCTGGAATGAAACTTAAAGTTGTCTGGATTGACTGAAGGTGAATCCATAGTCTCAGAAAGAAAGACATGTTCACTTCATATATAATATGGAACTATAGATTGACTCTTGCCAGACACTTGAAGCATCAATTTAACAATAAACATACCTCATCATTATGATTCAAACAAAAGACCATAAATAAGAATCCAACTAAATTCGTATGGATCATTCAATAGATATACCCATGACACCAGTAGCTTACATTCTATATATCAACTGTTGAGTACTAGAGTTTACCACTAATTTCCTGTCGTAGATTCAAGAACATAACTACGAGACCTTATGATAAGCAGCTAACATATGCAGCAATTAGCAGTATACATATTAACCCACAACTTAAGAAAGAACCATATCGTAATTTATATGATTTCCCTCCGGCTCCATCCAATAAACCAATGACTCTAGCTGGACTGTTAATGTGTGACCTAGAATGACGTTGCTAGGCATCTAACTAGAACTAAATTACTAGAAGGCTTTCCGGTAAAAACCATGAATCCTCTTCCATGACTCTTCCCTTTGCATCTTCAACTGCTTGTAGAAGTTGCCTATGAACGTTTCAGCTTTGGTAAATAGCTCTTGCCCACTGAGCCCTCCAACTTCCTCTTCCAGCTCTTCTTGAATATGCTCTTCATGGAGAGACACGTGATCTTCTGCTTCTGTCTCTCCACCTCCGATAAAGAAAAGACTTGGCATCGAGGGACACTTTCTCACGTTTTCCACCTTCTCAGCATTAGCATTAAATTTCGCAGATGGAGATTTCTCGACCACCTTTGCCTTCTTTTCATTGCAAGCAGTACTAACTTTGGTCTGAGTAGAGGAATTACTTTCTGCGGGTGATGATACCTCAGCTTTATTGATAACTGGAACAGCATGTTTTTTGTCCTCTAAAGGCTTGGAGAAAGTAGATAGCAAGCCAGCTTCAGCCCCCAGAGCAAAAATGAGCAGATTAATGATAAGGTAGAGGTACTTGGGCCTTAAAGAGGAGGATATGAGGGGTGTAATAAAGAGAAGAGCAGCCAGAAGAAAAAGCATGAGAATCTGAGAAGTCTTGAACTTGTTCATAGCTTTTTTTGGTCTATAGTCTATGCCAACAGAAGAAATTATCGAGTAATGTGGTGGTTGATGAATCAGAAGATTAGAGAGGAGTTTTTGGTAGTGTAGAGCAAGTATAGGCCTCAATATATGGAGATATATATAGAGAGAATACTAGAGACGCATGCTGGATGGTGGTTGTCGTATACCAAGGACAATTTCCTATAAACTTGCTGTATCTGTTCATTTTCTGTCATAAAAAGTAGAAAAGTAGATTATGAATTGAAAGTAGTACGTAGCTCATTTTACTTTTTGTCTTTTATGAGAAGAATCACAGGAACATTTCCTATAAACTTGCTAATTTTCTTATATTTAAGACTAATGATCTAATTTAAATTATAATTTTAAGTTCAGTTAGATTATTACTATATTAATTGAAGTTGCACAAAATTTTAAATTATTTGTCCAAATTTTCACTTGGCAAATTAACAAAAGAAGTAAAAGATCAAAATAAATTGTGTTCAATTTTGTGATATATCACTATTGATCTTCATGTAAAATTTAGATTATGTTGTTAGCTCAAAATGAATTAGTTTAATATCAAAGAATAAATAGTTCAAGGTCTAATTGACCAAAACTGAAAGTTAAAGAAGTAAATTAAATTATAAAATAAAGTATAAATTATTTCTAAGTACTTTTTTCTATCATATTCGCATAGTGTAGACGAGTTTAGTAACATGCTTTTCTTTTCAAGATTAAGAGATCTTAAAGTTTTTTAATAAAAAATTCATTAAAATGGGAGATAAAATTAATTGACACGATACAGGTTTAGGCCATTAATAATACAAATTTGTACTTTCAGTTAGTGAAGAGAAGACATGTATGAATTATATTAGACAAGTGTGGGGGATGTGCCAAACCATATGCATTATATGCATACACAAGGAAACTTACTAGATCTAGCAGAAACCATTGTCCTCAATCACACAACAAGTCTCCTTTTTGAACTAACAAAAGCCCCTTGCTATATTGTTATAGAAAACATGATGCATGCGACCATTTTCATCATAGCTTCTCTTTTCAGTCTTTAAATCTTTATAAGTCTCTACTCGTTTCTCTCACTTGTCTAGAATATAAGTACAAAGCATATGAGGCTAATTTTCTAGGTTGTTAATGCTTCCTTCCTCTCTAGGTTGTCATGCACAACTTGGGTTTGATCAGAAGCTCCTTAGAACCAAATGCTCACAATTGGAGCCAAGATATGCAACTGTGAGTCCTTACTCCATCTTCTCTTTAAATTTGGAACCAGCATGTAAAGTAATTGGGACTTGTTTCTCTAGAATGATACATGTATCTATTCTCTCTATGCTTCCATGTTATAGTAACATCCAACCTTTAAAATTGTATGTGAACAGGGCAACTTTTAGTCTATTCTCCTTACATGCAATATGTGGCCACTTAGTTCCTTAGTTTTTTTACAAAGACTTAGTTATCTTGTACAAGAAAGTGCTCAAGTCAGTGTTTATTCTTACTGCCTTTCTTGTTGTTTAAATCTCTTATCATTACTTTCCATCCATATAATTTGTAGATAGGTACCAAGGGAAATTAGATAGCAGCAAGATCACCTATAGAGATAGTGTTGCAGTTATCTAACAGCCATACGATACAATTAGAGAAGCTTCCTATATTAGCCCTCCAATTCATAAGTTCCTTAACTTGCTTCCATATGGCATTAGAATAGTTGCATTAGAAAAATATATATGACATGATTTCAACTTTTAGTCCAAATAAAATTCAAATGTCTAACATTTGAAGAAAGTAAAGTCTCTCAATTGTGTTAATTTTGTTCTTAACTATCAACCATATAAGAAAAGAAGCTCTAGACATAAGATTCATATCCCATATAAATTTGTGCTAAACCATAATATGATATCTTAGTCTAATCCACCCATACAAGCTTTTTTTGTTAACTTACCATTTAATTGAATTTTCCACACATAGGTAACAATTAGCAAAATATTAGGAGAGTAATTAGTAATTAAATGACTCAATTCCCTTAGATAATTGCTCTATTTCCCTTCTTCAATCCAATTACTAACCTTTGCTTAAGCTGGAAAATTATTTATAAATTGGAGGTCTCATTTCCTATCCAGTTGTCATATCATAGAAAAGTTGAGGTTTCATCCCTTACGCTACAGCTCATATTAGGCCCCACTCTTATATAATTGAGTAATAAACCAATAATAACAAGCCTTGGTTTTTAGAGCTCAAATAATTTCCCCTTTAATATATAACCATGCATCCATCTTTTCCATAACATTTTTTTATCCACTAACACTCTCCAAAGTCTCTTAATCATCAAAACCTTATTGGTTAAAGTTATAAGAGTGATACCAAGTCCTCCCTCATCAAAGGGTCTGCATACCTCTAATCATTTGACCTTTGCATTATAATTTCCAACATTGATTTTTCCCCACAAGAATTTCCTTATTATTCCTTCAATATTCTTAATTAGACCTTTGGATATAACATATGTGCACCTAGTAAATGTGCATAGAATTGACTATAGATTTCATTAGTTGGCGGCTTCAACCAAAGGAGAGCACCTTGTTAGCCCAACTACCCATTCTCTATTGAATTTTTTCTATCAATAACAAGCACCCCTTAAATTTCAAATTGTCATTAATGGTAGGCCTAAATATATTAAAGGAGGAGCTTTTGTAGCCTTAACAGTCAATGCTTTAAGTCTTTCTGCATGTGGTATAGTATTAGAGGCAAGAATAACATGGCTTTTTTTAAAGTTGATGTCTAAACCAAAAGGCTCTTTAAATTGCCTTAGGGGTTTCATTAAGAATAGTATTGTTTTTTGCTTCAGTCTTAGAGAATAGTAACAGGTCATCTGTAAAACATAAACTATTATCTTAATCTTTTTACACTTATTATGATATTTGAAGCTAGATTTCCTCAAGATATTATGCTTCAAAAGTTGAGTCAATGCCTCTATAGATATTCCCCTTTCACCTTTAAAAAAAGCTTTGAGGTTACTCCATTAATCAACACACTGTATAATGTAAAGGAAATATAAGCCTTCACCCATTTCTTGAACATATAAGAAAACCAAGTGCCTCAAGCAATTTCAATAGGAATTCCTAACTTAAGCAATAAAATGCTTTAAGGAAGTCAACTTTAGTGTCACAATTTTGAGATAATTGCTTCCTAAAGTACCTTTTTAATATTTTTTTGTAATGAGAATATCGTAACCAATTTGCCTTCCTTTAAGAAGAGTCGCTTAATTGTCACTAATAATAGATTTGCCAATATTTGGTCAATGATTTTGTATAACAAGTTGCTACAAGCAATTAGTCTATAGTCCCCAAAAGATGAAGGAATAGGGATCTTAGGTGTAACTTATAGGAAAGTTTTATTGATCTCTTTGAATAAACTTCCACTATTGAAGAACTCTTTAACACCTTGTTCCACTATCAAACCCACCATTGGTCATGCTTTATAGAAGAAAAAGTCATTTAGACCATCAAGACCAGGAGCCTTTTGTCCATTCATATGGAACATAGTTTGCTAAATTTCAAAATCATTAACATCTTTAATGAGTAATAGACCCTCCTCTTGTCCAATCCATACATTAATAAATCCTTTTAGAAGCTATACTAAAGAGGAACTAGGAGAATGAGAGCAAATTAGGTTCTTAAGATAAGACACTAACTTAGTAATTTCTCTTGACTAATGATCAAATCCCTATTTTGAGAGATAGTTAAACAAATATTGTTGGAGTTACTTCTAGCCAAGATAGATTTGAAGAAAATTTTAGTACATCTATCACCCTCTTTCATTTAAGATTTCTTAGTCCTTTTCTTAAGAAGGGAGGCATGATCCTCCACTTTACTCAAGTAACTTTTCAGGCCAAGCTTTTTTCAATAGAATTTCTTTACTACCTAGATTAAAATTAGAGACTTTGTTGAATCTTTTCAAGCTTAGCTTTTGCTTCCAAGGCTGCTAGCTTGGTGTTAGATACCTTTACATGTTTCAACCTCTTCAATTCACCCTTGATGGATTCTAGTTTCTGTATACATACAAATTGTCTAGAGCCAAGCCACTATGCCTTTTGATATTGCCTCCTAAAACCTTTCTTTAAAAGCAAGGAAATTATTGAATGTAAATGAAAACCTTCTACTTACCCTTTGGAACAAGTCTCCAATCTAAATGGGTCTATAATCTAGGAATCAAGACTTTATAAATCTTCCTTTACTTTTGGGAAAACTAGTGAGCCATGTAAGGTTAATCAAAGTTCTATCTAATTTTTTTTCCTAAGAAAGTTTCTTCCTTCCGGTTTATTACTACAAGTAAATATTTAACCCTCATCATATCTCAAGTCTTCCAATCCCAAGCCTTCCACACATTCCTTAAAATCATTAGTGAAGTTTCTTAGGTTTGAGTGTCCCCTAGCTTCTGATCCATAGAGAGTGGCATTAAAGTCCCCATAAACTAGCCAAGGATTATTATTTTTAACCTAATTTTGCTTCAAACCATTCCATACACAATAGAAGCATGCAACTTGTAATTCTCAGGTAAAAAATGAACTAAATCATGCATTGCTTAATCACAAGACCACAATTCATCTACTTAATAACATTAATGTATTAAGCCAACATAATTTTCCCAAAAAACAATGGCGTTGGTGATTTGAAAGAAATTTTCAATTTGCTCCCAAAATCTTTAATCTATTTATATTAACTTGTCTAATCTTGGTTTCCAAAATTCCTAAAAATTATAGATATCCAAAATTGACAAAATCCCTTAAAGTTTGAAGTTTATTAAGAAAATTCAATACTTGAACATTACAAACAACAAAAGTCATCTGGGGATAGTTTTACCTTTGAAGATCTTACTCCTATTGCATCTTTCGGATTTCTTTCTTTTGACACTTTGACATTCGTCTTCCTTTAACTCTATAAGGGATTTAAGAAGAAGCTCCATGTCCATTACTACATGTTGAGAAGAAATATGATGCTTGTCATGCATGGCATCACTTGTATTCTCCATATTTAGCTCTTGATTATTACCATTTTCCTTATTTTTAACCCTATTCATTAGAGGGGATTGATGACCATTCTTTAACTAGTCACTTGCCTTCTCGATAATTATCTCTTATTTTTCTAAATTACATAGGTCATCATTAGGTTAGACAATATGCAATTCTCCATTATGTTGGACTATATCGTTTAGTTGCGCATGTTCTTTCACTTACTTCATATCCCTGTCGTCTTCTTAGAACCCTATTAATTTAAAATAATCCCCCTTCTTAATATTTTTCCTGTAGGGCTCCATTGTTTGCCTTATATCTTCAGTAAGAGTTTCCAATTGTAAATAACCATAATGGAATCATCATATAAGGAGTTGTTTCCTTCTAACCTAATAATAAGAATAGAGTCGGGAAGCTCTTTAGCCATTTTCACACTAATACATTCTCTTGCAAAATCAATCCTCCTTCTTTTTATTATGTTCTCATCAATACATAATAACTTTCTAATGAAGCGAGAAAGTAAGCTAAACCCTATAGTGGTCCAATATTCTGATGGCACACTATTTATGGTCACCCAAGTAGGCTTTCATATTTGATCATATCTAAATTAATTTATAGTTTTCATGATTGTAGGAAAAAGGGGAGATGTCCAATGTTCTATAGCCCTTCCTTCATCACCTTTAAAGCTTCACTGCTATTAGAGAATGAGAAGATAACCAAATTATCTTTAATAAGAAGCACATACACAAGACCTTTATTCTTCCAAAGTTTGTGAGCCTAGTTAGAGATGGTTGGAAGAAGGAGGTCCACTCCCCAAGAAAAAGCCAACTAGGGATGATTTCCAAGTAGTTACACTAGCCTTAAGCACCTCAATTTTTGGTGCAATAATAGCTTGATCCTCCTCTACCTTTGGTGGATAGTAATGCAGGGAGAGATCTCCTAGAACACCTACAACTTTTTTATAGCTCCTACTTGAGGCATAGCTTAATGGATAAGGCTTAGTCTCAAATTTGAAAGGAGGAATGTTTGCAATAAGAGACGAGGAAGTAGCAAATGAGGGTAGGGAAGGGAAATTACTTAGGGAGAGGACAAAAGCCAGGACACTTTTGTAAAAAGTCATACCTAAAAAGCAGCAACTAACTTTAGGCAGAGGAAAGTTTGAAATTTTGATACCTGAAAATGGTAAGAAACAGCTTAGGAAGAAAAACAATTATATGGGAAGACTTAGATGTCCCTCCACCCCAAGCAAACACAAGCATAAGGGAAAGAGTAGAACAAGATGGTCGAATTATGGCTTGTAAAATGAGCTACATAGATGAGACGAGAAGAGAAGTGAGTAGTGCAAAGAATCTGGGCAAAACAAAAAAGGTCAAAAAATGAGCAAAAACTAAAGAAGGAAAATAGAAAGGAAGAATAGGAGTAGAGTAGTTAAGGAGGATAAGGAGTCAGGAAGACAATTTTTATGTTCATAAAAATCTAGCTTAAGAAGATGGACAAAGGAATAAGGAGAAGCCATCATGTGCTCTCCAAATCTCAAAGTTAATAGTACTATTGATGATATTCAAAGGTTTGGTAAATAGTTCAACAATATGAACAAAGATCATGATGATCAAGAGTCTTTTATTTGTTTTGATTTATCAACAAACCTATATTTATGCGTATACAAAATTTCATAGAATTAGCATTAGTTTAAATTTAGATCTTTGCTTCTTCACTTTGAGAAACTTGTCACTTGATTAAGATGTAAGACATTTTTATCCTTAGGGACAATTTTGTCCATGTCTCATAAAGTTGGACTAACATTAATTGCAATTTTGATTTTTAAATAAATAATCGGTTAAGTTGTGACATTTGATCCAGATAAAGATAATAAAGTGACCCAATAAATGATCTAGATTAATGGGTCAAAGTTCGGATAAAAAATGGGTCTCGATTAGTGTGGATCGGGTCCATATCGACCTTGTGATGGGGAAGCCCGATATAGAATCTATATAAAGGTTAAGGTCTCCAGCAGTTACTCAAGAATTCATTCACAAGCATAAGGATTCTTGACCCGTTAGGGAAGCTCGTGATTTGAGGAAGCTATAGAAAGGCCTAGCCTGAGAGTCGGTGATCACTTTTCACTAAAGGTCCCTGGAGATTTGGAGACGTTTGGAGCTCGGAATCGGCATCGGAATTAAAGATGGAACCGAAATCCAGGTATTCCGCATTACCTTCGTTTTTAATCCTATCATATAGATTCGGGATACGTAATAAGGCTCCCACTACGTATTAACATGTGGTATCAGAGCGGTTACGTGATCGGATTGTCAGAAACGAAGGTTTTTTGATTTTTCATCTCATTTGGCTTTCCTTAGTTTTTGATTCGTTTTTTAGTTTTTTTACATATAAAATTACGTAAAAGTGGTATACATAAAGTTAGCTAAGAAAAATGGATCGAAAAAGGGCCAAACGGAGCGAAAAACGATTCCTGGGATCCCAAAAATCACTTTCGGTGTCGGAGAAGAGGGAGATTGTTGGGCGTGTGTGCCTGCTGTCGGCGACAAGAGTCGTGTACGGGCTACGGCGTGCGAGCGATGGACGCGTGTTGCGCGTGTGTCGCACGCGTGACTTGCGGCCTGCGTGGAATGGCAGGCGCGTGCATCGCACACGCCCATCCCAGCCGTCCACGCAGACACGTGGCCTGGTGGATGCGCGACTGCACACGCTGCACAGTGCCCGCTCATTTGCACGTGGAGGGCGCACGCGCCAGACGCTTATGGCGCGCGTGTGCCATGCACACGCCGCTCATGCGACGCGTATGGACGCCACGCCTGACGTCAGCCGTGCTCACGTCATCTACAGTACAAAAAAAACCCCTAAAATTCCAAATTTCTCGTAAAGGTGCCTCGGAGTGTTTTGGATTAGTTTTCGGGTCCGAAAAATTTATAAAGTAACTTTTTTCTATTTTCTGAATTTATTACATTAGTAATAAATTAAAGTTTAACTCCAGAAAAAGGAATTCAGGTATTCTGAATCCGATTTCGATTGAATTTATGCTTCAGACTACGTATGAGGGAGATGCATGAGGGTCTCGTGTCTCGGGTCTCATTTTCAGTATTCGGGATTGCATGATATTCAATTGGGAAAAAGGAATTGAGACATTCTGAAGCCATTTTTGAGTAAATTTTTGTGCATTGAACTTGCCATAAGGGAGATACATGAGGTTCTCGTATCTTAGGAGGTCGGTTCAGTATCCGGTGATGCACGATAGTCACTCTACTGAGATTTTTCTTTTACGAAAGTCTCAAATGAAGTTTTCGGAGAATATCTTCAGCACGTGTGTGTGACAATAAGACTGTGCATTCGGGTTTTAGCATTTATTGAGGTTGCATTGTCACATACAGTATGCCCATAAAGAATGTAAGGATGACATAAAGATGTATCCCTTATGTTTGCGAACTTTTTGGATGCTGATGAGAATGTGGTCACCAAAGTGGCCTTTCAAGTTAGTATTTTGAATTATTTTGCTTGCATATTGGGGGATGTCTCTGATTTTATGTTTGATTATTCTGCCCAAAGGTGTTCGCCTTACATAAAATTTTGAGATGTGCATAAAGGCATTAGATGGAGGAAGACTGTTGCTCAAGTGATCTATTCACCCAAAGGTGGTAGTGTCATGAGAGTTGATGGTTTGTACTCCGATCGCTTTTACGTGTGAAAGTCTAATTGCATATATTATGTATTCAGCCCAAAGGTGTTTCATAATATGTGTGATCAGATTTTCAGGAAAGATACTATTAATGGCTTTAGTATCGCTGTTGTCCTACATTAGTGCTGATTTAAAGATTATCATCTTGAAGTCACCTTTTCAGTCAACTAAATCTGTATCACTATTGAAACCCTTGTTGTTTCAATATGAGGAATTGGACAGAGAATTGGATGGAGGATGTTTTGAAGGTTATGGAGATAGCTGCGGTTAAAATGGCCATATTGACGGGTAAGCCATCTCCACTTACATCCATGAGCTCGACAGCTCATAAAACAGCTTATGAAACCTAGGATCGGTCTAACAGATTATATCTGATTACCATTAAGAAATTCATACCTAACCATCTGCAAAGTGGACTTCCGGACACAGACATAACGAAGGAGTTTCTTGATAATGTATCCTAAAGGTACACAGTCTCATCTGGTATTGACACAAGTACCTTGATGAAAGTATTATTCTCCATGAAGTATACAGGGGAAAAGGGGAGTAATGGAGTACTTATCAAGAATAGTTTATTTTCACAGTAGGTGAAGATATTAAGACTTCAATACTTTGATATCCCATTATGTTGCTGAGGTGGAGAAACTCAAGTTATTACTCCTACATTCCTCGAAGCAGCTTAAGGGAAGACAAAGATGAAGCCTATTAAGTTCAAAGGTAGAAGTTCAAATCTTCTCCACATGCTGACGCTGGTCAAACCAGTTCTGGTAAAAGTCCCTTAGACATAAAGAAATCAAAAGTATGAGGTTTAAAGGGAAGACTGTGACCATCAGGTTATTCCTTGGTTTATCAATTATGAATCTAATTTGCGATAGTCGCATTAAGTATAAGTGACTATTTAGTGAAACATCTGATCAAGGTGGTTCCACAATGCAGTAATTCATATCCAGGATAAAGCCAAATAAAGGGAATGAGGAACTGATGGTTCACAACAATAAAGAGATGGAAGTAATACCTATAGGGGGTGTATGTACTGAACTTTATAGTAAGGTTCATTAAGGTTTACACGACACATTTTATATGTGATCTTTTGATCAATTAAGGACATTGAAGGTTAACGTTTTGCATTTAATACTTCTGTTGTACAGTTGCTGTTTAATGCAAAACATAAAGGTGCAACTTTCTGGTCATATGGTTTGTATAGAATGTGTCTTACCCCGAATTAGATATATACTTCTTCGTATCTTGCTAAACAAGGTATGAAGGACCTGATGAATGAGAAGTCATACATGGTGTGGCATAAAAGTTTAAGCTACATTTTCCAATTCTAGATTAAGATGATCTGGAACATATACTGACTATTGAAGGGGTAAGTTAACTAATAAGGACAATGGGATCAACTCATATAATTGCATTGTACAATTCTGAAAGTATTCTGACATTTCTTGGTGATTATTCCTATTAAAGTCACGTGTTCTTGCTTAAAGACTGAAGGTTGAGAACCAGTTGGAAAAATTCATCAAGATAGTCAGATTTAACCGTGGAGGAGAATATCATGGCAAACATGATGTTTCAGGACTTTAAAAGATCCATTTGCCAGATATATGGAGTCAGTTGGAATAGTGACTTAGTTCACTATGCCGAATAGTTCTGAGCAAAATGGTGTGTTGTTGAAAGGCATAACTGCACCCTAAAGGACTTAAAGAAGTCAATGCAGAGCAGAACTAATCTACCTATCTAGAAGTTGAAAAACTCAGCCTTGCGCACAATCGTGTAAAGGGCTGCCCTACTAAGGTAGGATAATCCTTCTAAAGAAAGATTGCATGCTCGTTTTCTTCATTGCTATTTAGTTAAATATCTCAGCCACTTTAGGGCCACATATTTTACTGTAGATAAGGAGGGACCAGAATAGTGGAATTACAAACAACTAAGTTATTGGAATACCATGTCTATGATGACGGTGGGTATTTTAACCTTTCGAATGATAGCAGGGTGGATACTAAAGTTATCCAGTACCCGCTATTCATGCAGCTAGATCCGGTGGATTTAGATTTTTGTACCATGCTTGTACAGGAACAGGAACCCATACTTGTACATAGAGGGATTCCTGGAAGTACAAGATCTAATACAGTTAAGTAAATCCACTGGAGTGAGACGACCTGTTATCCTATCTAACAACATAGTCTGTCAGGTGTACTGGACTATTTATTAGACATATTACGGATCCAGTTACTTTTACAGAAGCTATTTCTGGACCCAATGCGAATGCGTGGTGGGATGCGATGAATGATAAGATGCAAGTCATGAAGCATAGTAAGGTCTAGGAGCTAGTTGATTTGCATCAGGAACTGCAAGCTCTTCAGTTATAAATAAAGTTAAGACCTAAAGGATTTCAGGATAAAGTTCAATAGTTTATGGGCTCGCTCAATTGTATAAAGGTTCACTCAGGGAAAAAGGCTAACTTTGTGTTACCTTTTCTCTCGTATCCTCGTAGGATACATTTTGAGTGATAAAAGCAATTGTAGCTTATGATGATACAGAGTTACATCAGAAAGCTGTCAAAACCACCTTCCTGAGTAAAAACCTTTATGAAGTGGTCTATATAGTACAATTTGTAGAGTCCCAGGATCCAGATAGTACTGAGATGGTTTGCGAGTTATACAGATCAATATATAGTTTATAATAAACCTCCTGAAGGTGATACCTTACATTTGATGAGGTTATGACCGCTTCCAGCTTCTTGGAAAATAAAGTTAAAGGATGCCTGTACTATGAAGTTGAGGGGAGCAAAGTTATCTTCCTATTACTACATGAGGATGGTAAATTGCTCACATCAAGTCACTTGATCATGTTGTATGAGGATAAGCAACTTTTGGTTAAGAACCTTGACATAAAGGACCTTAGTATAGCATCTTCTGTCCTGGGCATTCAGTTTTACCAGGACATATTTCAACACTCATCAGATATCTCAAAGAATGCATACATTGAGTATATGTTACAAAGGTTTAATACGGTTGACAGTAAACCTGTCCTAACACCTGTCTCTCATAGTGAGAGATAATCTTTGTTACAGTACCCAAAAAATAAAGTGAAGAGAAAGATTATGAGGAATGTTTCGTATTCTAATACGGTGGATAGCTAATGTATGCTAGGCTATGTACTAGATAGGACATTGCATTTACTGTTTGACTATTTGGTCAATATCTAGTTAATCCAGTTATAGACTTTTGAAATGCAGTCTAGCGAGTATTGAGATACTTGAAGGAATCAAGGATTATATATTGACATATAGTAAAGTCAACAGACTAAACCTCGTAGGGAATTCAGATTTAAAGTTAGCTATGTGTTCGGATGATCGAAAGTTCACTTAAGGTTACTGTTCAAGTTTGCAGATGGTACATAGTTGTAGAAGTGTGTCAAAAAGACACGGGTAACTTCCTCGACTAGGCATGCAGAGTGCATGCTAAGGGGCTATTTCCCAGACGATTTAACTCAGAAATTTAATTTCTGAGTGGTTTGTGGTTCATTCAGTGGCTAGACCCATTTGGTTTTACTGTGGTATTCTTCTTCCAGTGTTGTTTAAAGATAACGAAGAATATCACAGGGTTATAACAGTTAAAGATCAATTATTTGGTCATAAGGATGTTGACACGAAAAAGTGACGTTAAAGTTTGGAGCATTTAAGAACTGAGGAATTGTGAGTCGATCCTTTAACTAAAGGACTTCACCCACTTGTGTTTGTAACACAAGTATACAGTATGGGTGTTTTGATGTCGTTAGACACTACTAGTTAGGGGATCGTTATGTTTGCTCCATGTACATTTGTACATTTTAAAGTATTATGATGGTTCATTGATAAAGATGATCATCGTTTATCCTTAGTATTAAGTGTCATCATACATTGTCATAGTACGTATGAAAGTCTTAAGATTTGTATCAATCTTAAGCATTTGAAGGTTATTGGGCATATATACAGATTGACCTTGTGCCTATGTCATTTAGACGCATACAGCTTAACATAGATATCTATAAAGTTTGGCATGACATAGGGGGATATAAGTTTTTAATCTCATAAAGGTTCTCTAATGCAGTTTAGCATTCAGTTGGAGAACATAAAGGTTTTCTCTAATGCTGTTTAGCATTCGGT
>JAOQMQ010000005.1:18763932-18780542 GCA_027563845.1 Erythroxylum subrotundum | reverse complement strand
TTATAGCCTTCGTCTTCAACTGCTTCTTGAGAACTGCTTCTTGAATCTTTAAAGAAACGGTTATACAGTTGAGTTCTATAACTAACTTAGACTGATGCTTCCGTCTGCTTTTTGCTTCCGTCTGTATTTTTCTTTCGTCTGTATTTTGCTTTTGTCTGCATTTTGCTTTCGTCTGCATTTTGCTTCCGTCTGCTTTCTACTTCCGTTTGCATTTTGCTTTCGTCTGCATTTTGCTCTTGTTTTAAGCTTCCGTCTGTTATTCAGAATTGCTTCTGTCTGCTTTTCTGAAATGCTTCCGTCTGTTTTTTACAAATGTTCTTCGTCTGCTTTTTCGACTAAGCTTCTATTAGCTTTTCTGTTTCTGTCTGTTTTATTCGTCTTCTTTTGGCTTAACATATCCGTCTGCTTTTCATTCGTCTGCTTTTTGACTTATCATCAAAATTATTATTAAGGTCATTTTGACTTAACAATAACAATTACAGATTATATTGAAATTATAGCAATGGGTTCTTATATAAAAATAAACAAATAGAGCATTTAATCATTCTCACACAATACCCAACATTAAACATAAGATAACATAATCAATTCCTAAGAGAAAGAACAACAAACAATGAGAAAAATGCTTAACCAAGTTCTTCGACATCAATATCACCTCCAAACTGAAGTCGGGAAGCCTAGCCCTCTATGGGTCTCTAAAGGATGAGAGGTTTAGCCCTCTTTATTCTCTTAAAACCCCTTTGTCGATTCTCTAAACTTTTCCCAGACAAAAACATATCATTGTCATCACAAAAATGATGCTTTTATACAAAATTGTATCATTTCAGGTGAGGTGGTACTGTCTCACGGTCGTGAGACATCTGTCATGCCCATGCAACTAGTTTCATGCCCATGACATGGTGTGTCATGGGAGTGACACACCTCTCACGGCCATGATTTATTTTTCATGGTCGTGAGATGTATTTTAAGTCATGACATATGTTATTCTTCCTTCCTTTTGGCATTTTCTTGTCTCCTTTTGCTCTAATCCTCCTTCTTCTTGCTCCTTGAAGACAAGCGAGAGTGAATCTCAAGAAGACGGCTTAAATATTGTGCTTTTGACTCACTTTAGCTCTTTTGCATCTGAATTGTACCTAAAACTATATAAGAACTAAAGTGAGTATCTTAAGCATTTTTATATCATTAATCACTAGTGTAAAAGGTTAAATGTTTCAACAATTAAGTACATATCAATTTCCCCCACACTTAGCTTTTGACCATCCTCGGGCAAAACATCAAAATTAAGATCATCAATCCAAAAAGTTTACTCAATTCCCATATTTTTCGAGAATACATAATCATAAACAAAGATGAATGACTTTCAGAAACCATGGCAAGAACTTAACATTCAAAACTTCTACTCATGATTAAAAAAATCATCACTTTCAGAAACTGAGCAATCTAATGGTAGACTTGGGCAAAATGTGTTTAAATAAGATACATTCATTGGTAAATTACATTTATAGGTACACTATATTCATGGGTACACTCAATATCATTCATGATCATGACATTCCATAACTTTGCAAATCATTTCATTTCTTCAACGCTAAGGTTCACATGCAAAATCATGAATCAAAGGACATTTTAGGTTGTAATGTGGGCAAAGATAAGGTGAGATGCATTTGGGTAAAGTAGCATAAAAGCCATCAAAGCTAGTGAAATAAGGGAAAACACTCAAGATACCATCAAGTGCAAAAACCAACATTCACTCACAATTATATACATCAATTATGATGAATGCAAAAACTATGTTTCCTAGCTCAAATTCAAGCTCTCTCACCATAAACCACATCAAGCATATATATCACTCGCAAAAGTTGATCATAAACAAGACTTTGTAACCACAGGGAGTGACCATTGAAAGCAACATCCACCTCATATCCAATATACTCAAGTAACTCATTCAATATAACTTTAGGAGGAAAAACTAATCATAAACAACTTTGCAACAATATGCATTTCCTCCTTAATAATTTTATTTAAACATTCTCTTCTTTTCTTTTCTTTTTCTTTTCTCTTTATTTTTATATAAACTTTGAAAGAAACTACATCAACATGGGAATTTCAATGATAAGACATAAAATAACATCCCAACAATTATAACCATCCCATACATATACATACCCCCACACTTAGAATGTATTGTACATTCACAAACTCAACAATCACAAATGCTCCACTAGCTTTATAGCTTAGTTAGGACATTTGGCTAAGTTTAAAAGCATGTAATCTAGTTAGTACATAAAGAAAGGCTAATAAAGCTCAAAGTGGTTTATCGAAAGGAAAATCATATAATAGGTAGGCTATTTAGCTAATGTAGTTCAGAAAAATAAAGAATGCCTCATAATTTTCATGTTAATGCATGGGATAAAATGTGGTCTTAAATAGAAAATCAAAGCAAAGTAAGGATGAACATGTCATGAAGGTCACACATAAATAAATGACAATGAGACTGATATGGATGTGTCAGTCTATAAAGGTTCAAAATCTCATTGGCTTTGTCTACCACTAATCACTACTCTTTTAAAGATAATGCACATTGACCAATCATAAGATCAAAAGTACATGCTCAAGTTGCCATGGATTCTTCTAGTCAGTTCAACTCTAATCATGACTATATAGTCCTAGAAGCAATAGAAAAAAGAGAAAATGTTTGTTTGTTTGCTTAATTCCCTCTCTCTTTTTGTTGAATACTTAAAACAACTAAAAACACACATGTATATAACAACTAAATGCGTAAATGTAAAAGAAAATAAATTTAACTTCCCTTGGGTTGCCTTCCAAGTAGCACCTTTGTTTAGTGTCACTAGTTCGACTCCATGTTTTCTCCTCACATGACAAAATTATGATCTTCTAGTGTCACAGTTTGAGCCACTTCCACGTGAGGTTGTTCAAGATAAGGCCTTAGTTGATAATCATTCACATTCAACATCTTCCCTATCCTCTGACTTTCAATCTCTACTAAGTCCCTGCACTCTGGAAATATTTCAAATGTCTCTTCACCTTTTTCTTCTTCGTTCAATTTCTTTAACATGCTATGTAAAGGTAAAGAGTTAGTTTTTAACAACAATTAGGAACTCAATATTTACCTTCGAGCTAAAAGGTGTATCCCTTTCTGCTTCGAGCTCCTTCTCCACTTCTTCCACACAAGCAATTCTTTGAGTAATATTATCAAGATTCTCAAGATTCTCTTCACTCTGGAAGGCCTCTGCACTAATGTCCCTTGGGTATATCTCATGTTGAGATAGTTACACCTCTTCGCTTTGTGATTCTAGGCGGTCGAGAGCTTCCATCATCTTACTTATATGGCTTACAAAGTTTTGTATGTTCACTTTTGTCTCCTTCTGAAACTATTGAAGTTACTGTTATATACTCTGTTGAAATTGCAAAGTATTAGCATTCATAATATTAATTAATTCTTTCAGAGATATACCTAAGTTTTGTTGGCTCTCCAATTTTTGGAAACTAGACCAAAATTGCCTTTCATCCTGCTGGAATTGTAGAGTATTAGCAGCAACAATGTTAACCAATTCTTCCAAAGATGGACCTAAGTTGTAATAAGAAGCTTCTCGTCTATACGGGAATTATTGTGTGTCTTGCATACTATTAAGGAAGTAATTTTGCTGCTTATCCCATATATAACTAAAGTTAGTATGATCATTCCAAACATGGTCATAAGATTGGGAATACGCAACCATTAAACAAAAAGTGAAAAGATCAATAAATAACTGAAAGGAAACTAACTACGAACAAGTATGTACAAAACACCAATTAAAATTAAAAACAAAAACTAAAGCACTGCACTTCCTAGCAACGACGCTAAATTGGTCATAAGCACGTTGTAACGCTATTCAAAATAAACTAAATCTACAATTATAGTAGTGGTGAGTCTAGGTCGATCCCCAGAGAGTGTTCAGTTAGCTTTTGTTATGAAAATAATTAGTGTTTAGGTTATGGGGGTTTTGTTTGGTTTGAAATAAGAAAATAAAAATGAAACTAAGCTAATGAAAACAAATTAAAGAAAACATTAAAAAATGATAAAAGTGATGAATTAGTTAGGACCCGGTTCTTTGATTCAATCTTAACCTATACCTAGTTAAACATATTTCATTGAATTATTGTTCTTATACCTCTCCTAAAAACTATTAATCGTAGGTTAATAGTAAGCTCTATTAAGCCTAGTTGTCCCTTAGGTTATGTTTAATTAAGAAGAGCTCGTTAATTAAACATAGCTATCAAACAACCTAGAATAAGCTCTCTAGATTTAATCAAGTTAACAACTACACAAGCTCGGGTCATTTAACCTAGGTTATATTATCCCTAATAATTTGAAACCATTAGTCGCCACAAACGAATCTCAATATAACAATTACAGATTATAATAAAATTCTAGCAATAGGTTTTTACATAAAAATAATCAAATAGAGCCTTCAATCATTCTCACACATTACCCAAACATTAAACATAGAATAACACAATCTATCCCTAAGAGAAAAACATCAAACAATGAGAGAAATGTTTAACTGGGTTCTTCGGTGTCGATATCACCTCCGAACTGGTGTCGGGAAGCCTAGCCCTCCATGGGTCTCTAAAGGATGAGAGGTTTGCCCCTCTTCATTCTCCCGAAACCCCTCTATCAATTCTCCAAAAGTTTCCCACACGAAAACATAATATTGTCGTCACAAAAACGATGCTTTTATACAAACATGTAGGGTTTTGGGTGAGGTGGCACTGTCTCATGGAGACACCTTGCATGGGCATGACATGGGCCGTCGCGTCGATGCAATTAGTGTCACGCCCATTACATGGTGTGTCATGAGCATGATACACCTCTCACAGCCATGACAAATGTATCTTAAGCCATGACATATGCTATTCTTCCTTCCTTTTGGCATTTTCTTGTCTCCTTTTGCTCTAATCCTTCTTCTTCCTGCTCCATGAAGCCACGTGAGTGTGAATCTCAAGAAGACGACTCAAATATTATGCTTTTGACTCACTTTAGCTCTTTCGCATCTGAATTGTACCTAAAACCATATAAGAATTAAAGTGAGTATGTTAAGAATTTTCATATCATTAATCACTAAGTGTAAAGGGTTAAATATATCAGCAATTAAGTATATATCAGTGTCATTCCATCTTGACCTACGATTTCTCAAATTAATATTGATCAAGAATAATGAAACTTTCTCCATAATCACTTTAGGGGATGAATCGTGTATTGATCATTTAACTACCTCCATCTAGTTTATATTATATCCAATAACTACCAATTGAGCTACCTTTGACTAGAATAGGTCATAAGTAGTATCAAAATATATCATTATATATATGAGATACTTTGGTGATATCAAGTCAAATGATCACTTTTACAATTATCATAATAAAAATTTTCATATACATACAAGTAATGTTTCAAATGAATTGCTCATGTGAGATTAGTTCAGTAGATTTGTTCCCTAATAAACATTGATATATTTGTTTAAGTATCTCAATACTTTAGTCTAGCTATGTGATCTATTACTTCCTTTATAAGGAATAAATATAATATGTGATAGTCTCTTTAGGCTTTATTAATGTCCAATCCTAATATAATAATGACTAGAAACAATTTATGGATAATACATAAATATATTATGATCGTAACCATAAGGTCACAGGTTCGAATCATAGAAATAGTCTCTTTGTAAAAATTAGAAAGGGAAGGCTGCGTACATTGATAACCCTCTCGCGACCCTGGCAAAACAAGAAGCCTTGTGCTCTGGGGTACAATAACTTGATATAAATATATTACAAATCTCATAATTATGACTTTATCATAATTATATTTGAATGTATACTTACCCTATGAAATTTATCATATATATCTGAACATGTATAAGATGAATAATGTCTTTAAATAATTATTTTAATTAATTGCACCTAACCAATTGATTGTAGGGTATAGATCAACAATAAAGATATTAAAAGTATAAGAATAAAAGTTGTTAAATCTATAACTTGATATTTATGTGAGTAAAATTATATTAACTTACATTAAAATTAATTTATTTTTCCCAATTTTGTATTAAATATATATATCAAAATTATTTGTTTCTTGTTGACACAATGAGGCATATGCCCCCACTCCCTGATGAAGTATACAATAATAGCAAAACACACACACATATGCCCCCACTTGTTGATGTAGTATACAATAATAGCAAAACACACACAAATACACACACATGTAGCATGAATCATTATAGTATGGCATATATATATATATCGTTAGAGAGGGGGAAAGAGTTTCCCATTATAACCCATGCAAAAATTCCGATTAAAAACAGTAGAGCAATAAAAACAAGTTTCATATAAATAATGAATATAGAAATCATGAATTGTGATCATCGTCAAAGAGATCAGGAACTGCAGCTTCTTGATTGGTGCCATTTTAGAATCTCTATTTTTTGCCCCTTTTCAGATTGTTGACCATCATAGAATTAATTTTTATGGTCTCCATCCCAAATGTGTGGATGAAAAAAGGTGAAATAACCTTGAAAGTGAAACATCATACATCCCTTCGTCCTTACATCTAGTTGTTTTCACGAAAAGGCACGTATTATTGTACAACGTACGTTAGGACGAGGAAATTTCCTTCCGTCTGTCTCCGTCTCCAACAGTGTATGGACCGTTTGCTGACTCTAAAAGTGTAAATCGGAGAAAACCAACGCAGTTTCAGCCATCCCCACAACCAAGTAAAAGTTCTGTTCTTTGACCACGTCACCAAAAGCTCAACCTTTTCCCTTTTTTCTTAACTATTAAAGACCACCACTAGAATAAGGAGGAGGTGGAGTACCCGGAGGCAATTGGAAACTTTCCATCAATGGGAAGGTGGGATTCAAGTGGCAGGTCATAATCAGCGACCATTAGGACCAACACGTAGAAAGTTGCTTCTCACGGAATGATTCCGAATCTTAGATGCTTTCAGAGGCCTTTGTCTGATTTTCATCTTCTACTTCTCCGATAAGGTGTCTGTACTAATTCGGAATCAATGCCCTCCACTTATCTACAGGGTGAACTGTCGCCCCACGTAGGACATCAAACATTTCGTCAAAAGTAGTTCTGTGATTTTCTTTTTCTTTTTTTTTTTAATCTTAGGCCAAATATATTAAAGTTCTTTGTAATTTAAGATTTTTTATTTTAATTTGTATATATTTTTAAAAAACAATATTGCTATTTTTATAGTTTTATTTAATTATCACATAATTTTCTTGTTATATTTCTTGATTTTTATTTTTATCATAAATTATATAATATTAAAACTCAAATTTTGATACGATATTATTTTAAATTATAAATAATAATATAATACAAAATAATTAATAATATAATAATTAACTAAAGTTCAAGAAATATAAATAACAATTTTTAAAATGTAATAATCGAAATGAAAAATATCAAATTATAAGAAATTCAATATAATTAATTTAAAATAAAAGTTTTAAAAATGAAAAAAGCATAAATTATGTAATTGTGTATCAAGAAGAGGGCAATTTAAATCATCCTTCGAACATGTTTCGATTAGTCTTATAAAACTAGATCAAGATTTTGGTTCAATCAAAGGAAAAGATCATATCTATGTAAACTTCAAAAATTAATATATAGGCTTAAACAGGCTTCTAAGCAATGGTCTATTAAGTTTAATAATACCATCACCTCTTTTAGTTTCGAAGAAAATCTTGTTGATCATTGTATATACTGAAAGATTAGTGGGAGCAAAATTTTATTTTTTGTCTTATATGTTGATGATATCTTACTTGCTACTAATGATTTAGGTATGTTGCGTGAGATAAAAGATTATCTCTCAGAGAATTTTGAAATGAAAAATATAAGCGATGTATCCTATGTGATAAAAATTGAAATATTTTGTGATAAATCATAAGGACTGTTGGGATTTTCTCAAAATGCCTATATTGAAAGAATTCTAGAGAGATTTAATATGCAAAAATGTTTTTCTAAAATTGTTCCAAAAGGAGATAAATTTAGTCTTATGTAATGTCCAAAAAATGATATAGAATGAAAGCAAATGGAATCAATTCCTTATGCTTCTGTTGTGAGAAGTCTAATGTATGCACAAACTTGTACAAGACCGGATATTAGTTTTGTGATTGGAATGCTAGGCAAGTATCAAAGTAACCCCGAAATGATCATTGGAAAGTTGCAAAGAAAGTTTAAGATATCTTCAAGAACAAAGAATTACATGCTTATGTATAGAAGATCTAATCACTTGGAAGCGATTGGATATTCATATTCAGATTTTGTTGAATGCATTGACAGCAGAAAGTCAACTTATGGTTATTTACTCTTTCTTACCGAAGGAGGAATATTATAGAAAAGTGCTAAACAATCTATCATTTCCTCATCTGCCATGGAAGTAGAATTTGTGGCATGTTTTGAAGCCACAATACATGCATTATGGTTGCGGAACTTTATTTTAAGACTTGAGGTTGTTGACATCATTACTAAGACATTTTATTGTGATAATTCTGCAGCAATGTTCTTCTTAAAAAACTACATATACTCAAGAGGTGTCAAATATATGGAACTAAAGTATTTTGCTGTAAAGGAGGAGGTTCAGAAATAGAGAGTGTCTATTGAGCATATTAGAACAGATCTCATAATAGCATATCTGTTAACTAAAGGTTTACGACTAAAGGCATTTAAAGAACATGTACAAAAAATGAGTCTTGGTTGTCCTTTTAAATGATGCATCTAATGAAGTTGACAATTTGAATTCATTGATGTGTTTTGATATACACCATTTATTGTTTCTAGTTATAGTGTGCACATAATTGTATTTTAACATGTGATAACTTGAATTTACTAGAAACATGAATGTGGACCATAATGAAATTTATGTGTCATTTATTGGGCTAATATGGTAAAACATTGGTGTTTGTAGTAAATAGAAGGGAGCATGTTATGTAATAAATATATAACTGCTATAACCCATATTTAGTGTTTTATCATATTTAGATAATTATGATATTTTGAGAATGAGTTTTGGTGCTTGATTGTAAATGCATTATCCTTATGCATTAGTTTCGTCCAATTTTAGGCTAAATGGGAGAATGTTGGAAGTTGTCGAAAGGCAACTTTCTCAAATCACCTAAAAATTAGGGATTGAGACTAGTAACTTCCTATTTAAATACAACTATTCAAATATGATATTATTAGGAAAAATTATTAATATAGAAAATTAACATCCGTTAATTAATTACATATTGATACTTAATGGACGTATCATATTAAAAGAAAGGCCCACATAAAATTGGTCATCTCTTTGCTTTAATTTATACGTTTAAGAAAAACTTATATATCCATCAGAAAAGGGTGTATAAACAAAAGAAAGAGAGAACGGGAGAGAAACCAAATTTTCTATACAAAGAAGGTAATTGATATCAAAATCAAACATCATGCCTTCTTTGTCAAATCCAAGTATATGAAAATTATAGATTTCAAAATTGTTTATAATGTAAAAAAAAATCAATTTCTCCTCACAATTATCTCTTGTTGTGATGAGTGATTTAAGTTAGGAAGTTTCTGAATTCCGAGTATATTGTTTGTAGGAGAATTATTAACCCCTGATTTGATTCTTCTGGCTAGCTGCTTTGGGATCAACCGTAAATGCACTCGTGACAACCACAGATAGGCTGTTTGGTTTGGACTCCAAGCTTGAGACCTAGACACAACGTGAGATAGAGAGTTTGCAAAAGTTAACAACCCAGGGCTTGACGGTGACGACTGAAGTGTGAGTTTGTAAAAGTAAAAAACCCAGGGCTTGAGGGTGACGACTGAAGTGTGAGAGAGAGTCATTGCAATGGATGTTTAGACGTGAGAGAGGTTGAGAACCAGAGGGAAATTTCTTTGTCAAACAATTCGCTAAAAGGTTGTTTAGATAGTTGATTTTATTTTGAGGTTGATTTGATTTAACCTAGTTTATGAACACGTAGCCTATTCACCAAATTTTTTTGGCCACGAAAAACATTTTGTAGTTAAAAAATAATTTAAATGTAATCTATTATCAATTTTATTTTCAATTGGTAGTTAAATTAGAAAAAATTGAAAAATATTTATTTAATGAAAAAGCAATGAACGGATGAATTGTCCCAATCCCAACAAAGACCAAAGATATAGGATGTAAGAAAATGATGATTCTAAACGACACCAACCATTGGTTTGGAAGCTAAGGACTTGGCCAAAAGGCGTCCACTCATCGCTTTTTTTCCTCTCATTATCGAAGAAACTTCATAGAAGGTGAGTGATTTATTACTCTGTGACCGTAAACTTATAAGTTCAAATTATAGGAAACTCTTCTGATATTAATATTAATCATATAACACAAGTGAGCCGTTAATTATATCTTTTGCACAGTACAGCAGTACTTATTCAACGTTACATATTTTGAAGATTTCTGTTTGGAACGGTAACAGGATTTATAAATATATTGTGTATAAATGTCATTAATATTAGTTTAAAATAAGATAAATTAAACTAGGATAACATATGATTTGATTTCTTTTTAATATACTTTGAATCTAGTAATTTACATGGTTGAATAATTAGTCAATAAACTCGTTTAAATAATAATAATAATTAC
Source organism: Erythroxylum subrotundum (assembly GCA_027563845.1). NCBI lineage: Eukaryota > Viridiplantae > Streptophyta > Magnoliopsida > Malpighiales > Erythroxylaceae > Erythroxylum > Erythroxylum subrotundum. The sequence goes on along the minus strand of JAOQMQ010000005.1, from coordinate 18,769,861 downwards.
ATTTGAGGAACCTCTAAATTATATTTAAACTGAAAGAATAATTTTAGATTTTAGTGAATATATTTTAGTTTTGACAAATAATATATTTTCATTGAACTAATACTCGCGCAATTGTTCATATGAAAAGAAACTACCCCTTTGTTGAAAGGGGCACGAAGATGCATAACTATTGAATTGGGTTAAATTAATCCCCAAGAAAGAAATTGGGTCGTCAGATAATTGCGGTTATTGACTACTATTAGATTCTTAAATTTCGGAGCACTTCTTAATGACTTTCACGATGTGCCTTAGAAGGAAGGTTAGTGGATTACACGCATGAGGAAGGCATGCGAAAATACTAAGGCAAACATGAGCGAGTAAGATCGGACTTGGTGCAATTTTTGGTATAGACTCGAACCTTGTGGAGATTGACTCGACCCAGGCTAAGGACTTGATGGACTAAGGACTTGGCCCGTGCTCGGATGAATAGACCACTACTAGCGGACTTGTTGTTAGAAGCATTGGATCAGGCCAATGTGCTATGTAGGCTTCGACAAGATCACACTACATCATCAGCGGATAGAGATCGTGAGGAGATTTTGGATGATGTGGCAACAACTAGGAGTTCGAATTGTAGTAGGACTTAACATCTGAAGATAGTGGAGATCTTCGAGGATAAGGATGTTAGTTTCCTATTTGAATGCAAACTCTATCTTTCTGTTATCTTGTAGATTCTATCTTATCAGTTAGAGTCCTATTTAGATGGGGGTGTCATCCAATTGGTCCACGTGATGTAATCTGATAGAGATAGACACGATCTTAGGCAATTCAGTTTAAGTGGGATTCTGAATGTAACTTTGCTTCTAAGTTAGAGTGCCTATATATATAACTCATTCAAGCTTTGCTCTCCTCATTCAGTCATAGAGAGTATTCCTTGTATTCTTTTGAGGGAAAGTAATATAAAGGCTGGTTTTACTATATTTCTCTTGTTTCTATTGCTTCCATAGCATTGTTTCTTCGAGTGTGCGAGGTAAACACATCGAGGGTCATTGAAGGCTGAAGTCTTACTTAAGCGGACCTAAGTGAGACTGCCGTACAAAGGATGTTAGCGATCAACTTTGGTGAAAGTTCAAGTTCCAAGGTGACCTTTGTATCAACTAGTATCAGAGTCAAATTTCGGGATGGCAGTAGGCAACTTCACAGAACAAGTAACTACTCATTGGGCCAATTCCTCAAGGGGAGGAAGAGGCCACATCTCAAAATACTTGATTCAAGATGTTGGAGGCACGAATCCAACAATTGCAATAACAGATGGCGGATTTGTTGAAGGCACATGAGGAGGCCCAGTTCGAGATCATTGTGCTAAGGCGTGCTGTTGCAGCACTAGATGTCGATCAGGTAAAAGCTCCACACCACAACTTTCATTTGTGAAGGTACGTGGACCCAGGGTATTCGAAGGCATACGGGACTCTAAGGTGTTGGAAAATTTCTTGTGGGATATGGAGCAGTACTTTGCGACTACTAGGGTATCCGATACTGAGAAGGTTAATGTTACAACAATGTACTTGGATGGGGATGCCAAGCTCTGGTGGAGGAAGAGGACCTCTGCAGAGATCAATGCGAGTAGAACTCCCGTGGAAATGTGGGTGTAGATGAAGAAAGAGTTCAAGGATCAGTTCCTTCTCATGAATACTTCTTGGCTCGCAAGAGATGCCTTGAAGAAACTGAAACAAGAAGGTTCAGTAAGAGACTATGTTAAATCATTTAGTTCTCTAATGCTGGATATTGAGAATATGTCAGACAAGGACAAGCTCTTCAATTTTCTGTCCGGGTTACAATTGTGGGCTCAAATGGAGTTACGGAGGCAAAACGAGAAGGACGTGGTTGGTGCAATCGCGACAGCTAATGCTTTGGTGGATTTTCAAATGGCAAATGAATCTAAGGCGAGCTCCTTAAATTCTTCCAAGGGCAAAGGCCACGCCCAACAGGAGAAGACAGAGGGGAAGAAGAAGAAAGACTCTAAGAAGGGGGATTTCAAGGGCAAGGGTAAGCAGAATAATGGCTCTAAGATCTGGGAGACATCCTCAAAGAAGGGTAAGGTTGCCTGTTACTTGTGCGGCAGTCCATACTTTGCCAAAGAGTGCCCAATAAAAGAGAAGTTGAATGCCCTAATTGCTGAAGAAGACAGTGAATCTTCGGAAGATGTGGCACTAAATCCGATCACCTTGCTTAATGCAATTAGTAGCGAGTCGGTTCTCTTTGATAGACTAATGTACGTGGGTGTAAAGGTTGGGGAGAAAGATGTGACCGCAATGTTGGATGCAGGCGCAACCCACAATTTTCTAGCAGAAAAGATGGTTTAGAAGTTGGGCATAAGGGTGTCCAAGGCCTCAATGAAGATTAAAACCCCTCCAGGGAAGGGACAATCAATTTCGGGAATTGTTTACAACGTTCCAGCCAGCATTGGAAGTTGGAGTGCCAAAATGAACTTCATTATCATACTATTGGAGGATTTTGATATGATATTGGGGGTTGATTTCCTCAAAGCAGCAAAGGTGGTGTTGTATCCAAGTTTAGGAGGTATGATGTTAATGAACGATCAAAATTCCTTCTACGAGAATTGTTGTAGGTTCGGTAGTGGAATGACGGATGCTACAACTTCGGTAGAACATGTTTCGACTATGAGTATTGAGAAAGGGTTGAAAAAAGGTATAGAGACCTATCTCGTTGCCATATGGGAAATCAACAAAGACTACATGATGGAAGTTCCTAATGCGGTTGCAAGTTTGTTGAGAGAGCTTCGGGAGGTGATGTCGAAAGAGTTGTCAAAAACTCATCCCCCTTGTCATGAGGTAAATCGTAGGATCGAGTTGATTCCTGGAGTGATCCCACCAGCATGTGCCCCATATAGGATGTCCCCGATGGAATTGGCGAAACTTCGGAAACAACTTAGTGAATTGTTGGAAGCAGAGTTCATACAACCATCCAAAGCTCTCATCCAACCATCCAAAACCCCATATGGCGCCCCGTTATTGTTTTAGAAGAAGCAAGATGGTACATTTGGATGTGTGTGGACTATCGAGCGTTGAATAAGGTAACAATCAAAAACAAATATCTGGTACCTTTGATTCAGGATTTGATGGACATGTTGTCAAAGGCTGAGGTGTTCACTAAGTTGGATCTTCGGAGTGGGTATTGGTAAGTGCGGATAGCTGAGAGTGATGACCAAAGACAACGTGCGTAACTTGGTATGGATCCTACGAATTTTTTGTTATGTCATTTGCATTAACTAACGCCCTTGCTACATTTTGCAACCTTATGAATGATGTGTTATACGACTTCTTGGATAAGTTTATTATGGTCTACTTAGACGACATCGTAGTGTATAGCACTAATATGGTAGAACATATGGAACACTTGAGGCGAGTGCTCGAAAGACTAAGGCAACACAAGCTTTACGTGAAGATAGAGAAGTGCGAGTTTGCCCAATTGGAGATCAGATTATTAGGTCACGTGATGAGTAAGAGTCAGGTCAGGATGGATCCAATAAAGTGAAAGCAAAAGTTGAGTGGCAAGCTCCCACGACAGTACGAGAATTGCGGAGTTTTCTCAACCTGGCAAACTACTATAGGTGGTTCATTGTAGGATACTCTAAGAAAGTGGCGCCATTGACGGACTTGCTGAAGAAGAAAAAGCAAGAGTGGTGTTGGTCGAGTGCATGTGAGGAGGCATTCGAGAAACTTAAAGTCGTTATCTTAACTGAACCTGTGTTGAAGCTGCCCGTGTTTAATCTTCCATTTGAGGTACATACTGATGCTTTGGACAAAGCCATTGGCGGAATCCTTATACAGGAGGGTCATCTGGTAGCGTTTGAGAGTCGAAAGCTCAATGGTGCAGAGCAGCGTTACTCGACGCACGAGAAGGAGATGCTTGCAGTGGTGCATTGCCTTGAGACATGGCAAGTATATTTGCTGGGAACCAGGTTCGTTGTTCGAACGGATAATGTTGCTAACACATTTTTCAGGACTCAAAAGAAGTTGTCAACAAAACAAGCCCGGTGGTAGGAGTTTCTTGCTGAGTATGACTTTGTGTGGGAGCATAAACCGAGGAAGCACAATAATGTGGCATATTCCTTGAGTAGAAAGGAGGTATTTGCGGCTCTTTATTCGGTCACGAGGGTGGAGTCCAACCTGTTAGAGCAAATTAAGGCAGCAGCTCTATTAGACACCATGTATTGTAAGTTGATTTCTCAAGTCAGGGAAGGTGTTGTGTGCAGGTTTTAGCTCGACGATGATAGGCTTTTGATGACTAAGCGTAATCAAGTATATGTGTCGAGCTTTGGTGGATTGTGGAAATAGTTGTTGAAGGAGACGTATGACCCACAATGGGCTGGTCACCCAGGAGTCCAACGGATGCTAACGCTCCTATCTCATTACTATTTTTAGCCGAAGATGGATAATGATATGGAATGTTACATCAAGACTTGCCTCATTTGTCAGTTGGATAAGCCGAAGAGAAAGAAGGAAGTCGGTTTATTGCAGCCCTTATCGATCCCCGAGAGACCATAGATGCTGGTTTCAATGGATTTCATTAGTGGGTTTCCAAAGGTGGACAATATGACATTAATCATGGTGGTGGTTGACAGATTCTCCAAGTATGCGATCTTTATGCCAACTCCTGTAACTTGTCTCTCGGATGTTGAGGCTGAGTTGTTCTACAAGAACGTGGTCAATTATTTCGGAGTTTCAGCGAATATTATTAACAACCGAGACGCCAGATTTACAGGTCGATTCTGGATGTCCCTTTTTAATATGATAGGTTGCAATTTGAAGTTTTCAACAGCAAATCACCCACAAACAGATGGCCAAATAGAAAGAATCAACGGTTTGTTAGAGGAGTACCTACGACATTATGTAAGTGCAAGTTAACATAACTGGTTGAGTTTACTTGATACCACGCAGTTTTGCTATAACTTGCATAGATCTTCAGCTACAGAGAAAAGTCCCTTTAAGATTGTATTGGTACAACAGCCTCTCACACCACTAGAGATTGCTCAACAAAGGATAGGTGGCAAATATTATGCGGTGCATAAGTTTGTGATGGAGAAGCAAGAATTGTTGGATAAGGCAAGGGACAACCTTCAAAAGCTTCTCGACGGATGAAGAAGCAAGCGGATCTTCGAAGGAGACTGTTAGAATTTGACATGGGAGATAAAGTTTTGTTGAAACTAACCCCACAGATTTGGAAGAAGATCTCGAGTAAGCAAGTTCATAGGGGTTTGGTGCCAAAATACGATGGACTGTTTGAAGTGCTACACAAAGTGAGGAACATGGCATATAGATTGAAATTGCCCGAATGGTTAAAGGTATACCCTACTTTTCATGTTAGTTTTCTCAAGTCTTACTATAAAGATGCATTGGATCTGAATAGGAGTCAGGTGAAGTGAGCTTCACCAGTTGTGAGCAAGCAGTTCGAGGATCAAGTGGAGAAGATCCTAGATCATCGAACAATGGGTCAATACAAGAAGAGCCGACGGACCGAGTTCTTGATTCAGTGGAAAGGTATGTTAAGTCATAATGACTTTACGATTAAATAATTTTGATGATGAACAGAAAGCAGACGAAAGATAAACAAAAATCAGACAAATAAGAAATAGACGGAAGCCAGATAAAAATCAGATGAAGCAAACATACGAAAGAAAAAAAAAAGACGAAACAAAAGAAGACGGAAGCTATTTGAAAAGCAGACGGAAGCTATTTGAAAAGTAGACGGAAGCGAAAAATAGACGGAAGCGAAAAGCAGACGGAAGCTAAAGAAGAAAAACAGATGAAAGAAAAGACAAACGGAAGCTAAAGAAGAAAAAGCAGACGAATGAAAAGCAGACGGAAGCATCAGTCTGAGTTAGTTACAGAACTCAACTGAATAACTGTTTCTTTAAAGATTCAAGAAG
>JAOQMQ010000005.1:18746124-18763832 GCA_027563845.1 Erythroxylum subrotundum | reverse complement strand
TAATATGATTAGAAATATGTAATTCATTGATTATTTAAAAACGAATGATTTGTATTAGTAAAAAAGTTAACAAATAACAATAATAATAATAATAATAATAAATTAATATCGAATAATAATAATAATAATAATAATAATAATAATAATAATAATAATAATAATAATAAATTAATAATAATAATAATCAATACAAAATTTATAATAATAATAATAATAATATTTATTATTATTATTATTATTAACAATGTAAATATTGTGTTCAGTACTAAAGAGCAATGTACTCGCAATATATTTGGAGACAAGGACAAAAATTTTTATCCTTTAATTTTTGGAGGAACAAAAATTTTTATTTCTGTCATCCAAAAATGGAGGACAAAAGCCTGAAGACCACAATCAAATAAAAGAGGGACGAAATTTTTTTGTTTTGTCTTCTGTCATGCTAACGTGACAGCAACCGTACACTGCGTAAGTTAATGAAACCACAGGGCAACAGAGACAGAAGCCAGAAGGAGAGCGGCAGGAATACGCTTGCGGCCCTGAGTCCATCGGCCGGGCCAAACCAAAATAAACCGAACCCCACTCAAAGCTGAGAAGTGGGAACCAGAGACAAACACCCCATCATTGCCACTAGCTTAAATCACAGCCACAACTACCGAATTCCTCTCAAGTCTTATCTCTCTCTCTTTCTTTCTGTCTATATATATAACATTAGCAACATTTCTGGAAAGAAGCAACGTATATCCGCTTACCCATCTGGCTTTGGCGTTCTAACTCGACCTTAAACCACCACATTTTGTTGTTTTTACCATCTGGGAATTGCTCGTTTTGGTAGGTTTCTACGTAGAAGGGAGAAAAGTTCGGTTCTTTCTCGTGAAGAAGCTGTTGGGTGTTTGTGTGTTGTGGGTGGTGTGGGTGTAAAGACCAAGGGGTATAACAAGTTGCAGACATCACGGCTATACACGGAGTAACGCGACCCCTAGTTCATGTCCGTGCTGTACGACGCAGGGGATGTGTGATTGAGAGCAACCCTTCGCCGCACGGCGGGCGTGGCGCTTTGCCTTCCGAAGGCGGTAGCCCTTCCGATCTTCTCTTCCTTGCCGGCGGTGGCTCGTCTTTCTTCATCTCTCTTGTTTAGGTAGAAAAACTCGTTGTTTGTATACCTAGTTACGAAGCAAGTTATTGTATTAGCCAAAAAAGAAGGTATTTAAGGTATTGGTTAAGCAAAAAAGATCGTGTAAAGATGAACAGCAACAACAGCAGCATGGAGATGATGTTGAGGATCAAGAGGGTTCCGACCGTCGTGTCCAATTACCAGAAGGAGGAGGCTGAAGGTGGTGCCCAACGTGTTGGCGGTTGTGGTCGCAATTGCCTTCGGGACTGTTGCATTCGAGGTGCTCGATGGATTGTTTCTGTTGGGTTATGATGCATGATTGAAAAATTGGATCTTTTTTTTTTATATAGGTTTTTTATCATTTTAGGCGTTATTCGTAACTGGGTTTTGTGTTCTATTTGTCGGTCCACTGGGGTAGGTGCAAAGCTCCCTTTGTATGCTTTCAAAAGGGTCAACAAGATTAACGAGAAGGAGTTGATCGAACATGGTTCTGGCGAGCCTCCAGTTGCATTCCTTGATTCTCTTCTTCTCGGGAAGGTACCCTTCTTTAAGCAAATGAATAATTTCGTGTTGCTGTTATTAGGTGTGATCATCTTGTTTTGAGGTTCAAAATTTTCTCTCTTTTTGGATTTCTTTCAGTGGGAAGACCGCATGCAAAAGGGACTTTTTCGCTATGATGTCACTGCGTGCGAAACCAAGGTTTGTTTATTAATATTTTATTAAGCTGTATTTGTTAGTATTTTATTTAATATTTTGTTAAGGTATGTTTGTTAGCTAATTTTCATTTTCATTTTCATTTTGGAGTCAAGATTGTGCAACGTAGTATTTAATGGTTATGGGCTTTGGCTACTCTTTGTTTATGTTGGTTTAGGTGATCCCTGGCCGGTATGGTTTCATTGCCCAGCTGAACGAGGGCCGTCACTTGAAGAAGCGACCAACCGAGTTCCGAGTTGACAAGGTCCTCCAGCCATTTGATGGTAGCAAATTTAATTTCACTAAGGTTGGCCAAGAAGAGGTCCTCTTCCAGTTTGAAGCCAGCGAGGATGGTGAAGTTCAGTTCTTCCCCAGTGCCCCAATTGACTGTGAAAATTCACCAAGCATGGTTGTCATCAATGTAAGTACTTTTTTTCTTGTAGTAATTCTTCACCCCTCTCAGGTTGAGGGAGCTGCCTGTGTGGTGGCATTAAAGGATTGACAATATTTCTTTTGTAACTGTTATAGGTTAGCCCAATCGAGTATGGGCATGTGTTGTTGATCCCTTCCATTCTGGATTGCTTGCCTCAGAGGATCGACCATGAGAGCTTACTGCTCGCTATTTACATGGCAGCTGAGGCTGGGAGTCCTTTTTTCCGATTGGGTTATAACAGCTTGGGCGCATTTGCTACAATCAACCACCTCCACTTCCAGGTTATTTACCGTTTGGGTATTTGGATATAAACTTCGTGGTGTGGATTGGCAAACAAAATTATTTGCAGGTTGTTGATGACAGAATTTAACTTTTATGGATCAGGCTTACTACTTGACTGTGCCGTTTCCTGTTGAGAAAGCTCCTGCTAATAAGATAACTACCTTGGATGTTGGAGTGAAAATTTCCGAGCTTGTGAACTATCCAGTCAGAGGCCTAATCTTTGAGGGTGGAAATACTTTGCAAGATTTGTCTACCACTGTCTCCAATGCTTGCATTTGTCTTCAAAATAACAACATACCGTTCAATGTTCTCATCTCAGATTGTGGAAACCGCATCTTTTTTTTCCCGCAGGTAATGTTTTGAGCCTGGTCCAAGTGATTATTTCGTCAAGGTATGGTGGTTATTGCATAGTCTTAACTTGTACTTGGGCTTTGTTAAACGAATGTACAGTGTTATGCTGAGAAACAAGCTCTTGGGGAAGTCAGTCCCGAGCTTCTTGATACCCAGGTGAATCCAGCGGTTTGGGAAATTAGTGGTCACATGGTGTTGAAGAGGAAGAAAGATTATGAGGAGGCATCTGAGGAAAATGCTTGGAGGCTCCTTGCTGAGGTGTCTCTCTCCGAAGAAAGATTTCGAGAAGTCAGTGCTCTCATCTTTGAAGCAATTTGCTACAAGAATAATGGCAATCAGGAGAATTTGATCAAGGATGCGGAGCTCAAATCCCACTCCACTGAGGAAGTGGTTGCTACAAGCAAAGGCTCTGGTGGAGCTATGATAACTGGAGTTCAGGAATGCCTCGTTCTGCAGTAAGAATTGCTATGATTTAAGTTTGGAACAGCTTCAAGTAACTGAGATTGTGGTGGTGGCCTAAATAAGCAGACACCGTCTGCATTGTTGAACTTGGTCTGTCATTGTTGTCGTTAAGATTTTATGTATTGTGCGTCAAGTGTGGTCCTGTTTGTAATATTACTTGAAATATCTGTACTTTATTATGCTCTGTGGAAATACCTTGATCGTGTGTTCAAATTTCCATATAAAATATCAAGGTAATCCTTGAGACTTGGTTTCTGGAATAATTAATAATACGGGATTTGGAGTGTTACATTTCTGTCATACAATCTGTATCTAATGCAGGGAAATAAGAAATCATGAACTTGGTGATTGCTACGTGGTGAAATTGATTGGCTTTTCTGTCAAGATTATCATTTGGTTTCCAATTACAGTTGTTTCAAGCAGATTTTACCAAGCGATTATCGTTCCGGACCTGATACTGAACTAGGTTATAGTACGGTACTGTACTGATACCAGTTAATACATTATAAGTTTACATCAACTTTGTTTTCAAAAATTATAATAATAAATAATAATTAATAATCACAATTAATATGAAATAATAATAATTTTCAGATATTTCATATATAAAAAATAACTACAATTAATATGAAAAAACAATTATCATCATACAAATATAAAATTAAAAATAATACAAAGTATTTAAAATATTACAATTTCATCATATAATAAATAATAACTACATCAAATTATCCAATTAAAAAATAATAAATATTCTTAATTCTCAAACTATTATAATTTACGATAAGAGTTTATCACGAAGAACCAACCAATTAGAAGTGAAACAAGTAATAAAAATATTTACAATTACATAACATGTACATCAAATACAAGTAAAATTTAAAGAAAAACAAAAACAAAAACTTAGAACTTCATTCAGTCGTCTATGGGAGGATATGAGCTATAACTATACTGACCCTAGTTATCATTAAGCACAAAATCTTTATCATTGAGAGGAGCTTCATCATAATTCAAATTCAATGCATCAAATGACATATAAATGCTTTCTCAATCAAGATTACCTTCCAAGTCATTCACAGTTATCAAATCTGGTTTATCAAAAATTCAATCCGCCAAAAGAGTGATATTATTAGTAGAAATTGGATCTGTTGAACTACTTGTGCTATTAAGACTCCTAATAAACAATAAAATTTAATTATTAGAAAGTTATAATAAATTATATCGAAATTAATAATGATAATAACATACCTTTCCTGAAGCTTTAAATTGTAACAAACGAATACCAAGTCATTCAATTTCTTGTGCTCCAATTTATTCCTTTTCTTGGAATGGATAAATTCAAACGTACTCTAGTTTCATTAACAGCATGTTGTACTCGCATATTGACTTAAAATATGAATTGCAAACTTTTGCAATTCTAGAACACCACTTTCGAATTAATCCCACCAAGAAATTGTAAGTTGTAAGATAACAAACGTAGCGTTACAAACAAAATAAAATGATAATTAATTTTTAACAAATAAAAAAAAGAAACAACTAATACCTGGAGAAAGTTTTGTTCTTTGTCGAATAGCAATCAACAATCCCAAATCCCCACCACACTGCTTATAAAGCTCCATTTGTGAGCTTAAGAGATCTTGCATCATTTTATGACTAACAATTGTTGTAATAGTGAATAGCATTTCTCTACTAACTTTAACTTTTTTTGTAAAATCCAATCTAAAATATACACTAAGTTGGAATGAAATTGTGAATTGGATTTGTGATTTACGTTGATTGGATAATGGATTGGAGTTGAATGAAATGAGTTTGGTTCATCGGTTATGGCTTGGTTCATGCGAGATTTATCTTAAATTTTTTTATCATTGAAATGCACGGCATGCATGAATTAAAAGTTTGAACTTAAATTAAAACCTTAAAATTGAGAATGTAAATACTTTAAAGTAAATAAATAATTAACATATTATTAAAATTATAGTAATGGTATTTGGATATTGAGTAAATAATTAATTGAGTACAATAATAATTTAGTCGTGGTCTTGTGGAAGAACTGAAGAGGAGGTTTTTTAATTGTAATTATTGTATTGTAAATTAGCCAAAAAAAAAGCTTAAATCTATTCTCTAAGTTGTCTTTATCCCAAAATTAGTCCTCTCTTCAAGTCTCTTGTATATTCACCTTTGCTTATCCCAAAATGAGTCTATCTCATAGTCTTTGCATATTCAAAATCTTTTTCTTATTATTCCATTTTTATCTCATTTATAGTACCTTGACATTATATCTTTAGATAAGTGAGAAAGTTTCTTAGTTCATCTTAATGAAAAAAAATTACTTAGTTTGTGCATTCCATTTCAAGATATTTATTAAAGGCAAGGATTTATGAAAATATGTCGATGATAACAATCATATTCCCGAAAAAACAAGAATAAAGATGAACATGCTAAGTGAGGTTAAGGATGTTTAATTCATGACTTAAATTTTTGGATTTGTTTAGTCATCATCTTAAATCTTTGAACCTTCAAGACTACAAAGCATAACACTGTATGTTGATTTTAAATTTAGCATGAATTTTTGATATCTTCATTTACTGTTACAGATAAATGGAAGGAAGTTCAAGTACTGTTGATCAAACTGCTTCAGGAAGATATAATGATCTAGCTTAGGTTTATGTTGCATTGGTCCTAGGTATGAATAATCTTACAATTTGCTTGTTTTGTAACAAGCATTTAAAAGGTGGAGGAATCACTCAAATTAGTTTTCGTGGTGATTGTGAAAATGTTGAAGGTGGTAGTAATAGTGGTAGTATTTTATCTCAGGCCCAGGAAGAAGTGAATGTTACACTTGGACCTGATGTGAGGAAAAGAAGAAGGCTGGTAACTAGTTTTTTACAGCAGGAACAACTTTTGGAGCTTAATCTTCAATTCGTAGTGCAATACAATCAAGAGATGCGGCTCATAATGTCAATATGACAGTAGCTAGATGGTGGTATGATACAGGTTCATCATTCAATGATTCTCAGTCTTATTATTATCAACCTATGGTGTATGTAATAGCCTCTTACGGTCCAAGATACAAAGATTCTTCAATTAATGACTTAAAAGGTACATTTTTGAGTTATTTAGGTTCTGAAATTAGAAGTTATTTAGCAGAAAGAAGAGCGAATTGGGCTACTTTTTGGTGTTCAATCATATGTGATAGTTGGACAAATAGGAGACAAGAGCCTATTATTAATTTTTGGTTTATTCTGCAAATGACTCAATGTTTTTGAGGTAGATTGATGCATCTGGCCTGACTAAAAATACTAATAATTTGTTTGAGATATTTGATGAAATTGTGAATGAAATAGGGTCAGAAAATATTGTTAAGTTCATTACTGACAATGATGTCGCTTATAAGCGACAAGAAGAAGGTTATAGAATAATGTATAATTCTTTTTTTGGACTCCTTGTGTTACATATTGCATTGACCTAATGCTGGAGAATATATGAGATCTTAGTTATTTTTCTATTATTGATTTAATGATAAAGGAATTTAATAATAGTGGGAATTTATGTTAAAACAAGTGTTTACAAGTGATAAGTAGGTTGTATATGAGCATACTAGGTTTAATGCTAGAGTGAAGGTTTCCAAAATTATACTGAAAGATAGAGAATTTTGGTCTCAATGTCAATTTATTATCCGTATTTGTGAGCCTTTAGTGAGGGTGCTTCGCTTAGCTGATAGTGAAGCAAAGGTAACAATCATATATATTTTTTGATGTCATGGAAAGGGCTAAGGAGGCAATCAAGGTCAATATGAAACATAGGTCTTCTTTGTATACATCGTATCTTACAATCATCAATGAGAAATGAAAAACACAACTTTCTTCTCCTTTGTTTGCAACTGAAGCATTTTTGAATCTTAGTGTATATTTCAAACTGGATTTTACAATGAAAGTTGAAGTTAGTAAAGGATTGTTATTTACTATTATAACAATTGTTGGCCATGAAATAATACAAGATCTCTTGAGTTCACAGATAGAGCTTTATAAGCAATGTGGTAGGGATTTTAGATTGTCGATTGCTATTCGATAAAGAGCAAAACTTTCTCCAGGTATTATTTGTTTCTTTTTTTATTTGTTGAAAATTAATTATCACTTTATTTTGTTTGTAATGCTACTTTTGTTATCTTACAACTTTTAGTTTCTTGATAAGATCAATTCGGAAGTAGTGTTTCAAAATTGCAAAGGTTTGCAATTCAAATTTTAAGTCGATGCGTGAGTGCAACAGGCTGTGAATGAAACTGGAGCACGTTTGAATTTATTCATTTTAAGAAAAGGAATAGATTGGAGCAAAAGAGATTGAATGACTTGGTATTCGTTCGTTACAATTTAAAGCTTCGATAAAGGTATGCTATTATCATTATTAATTTCGATATAATTTCTTATAATTTCTAATAATTAACGGATCCAATTTCTACTGTTAATATCGATCTTTTGGCGGATTGGGTTTTTGAGGAACCAGATTTGATAAATGTGAATGACTTGGAAGATAATCTTGATTGAGAAAGTATTGATATATCATTTGGTGCATTGAATTTGAATGATGAGGATGAGGCCCCTCTTAATGATAAGGATTTTGTACCGAATGATAACTGAGGTCAGTATAATTATAACGAGTATCCTCCCGTAGACGATTGAATGAAGTTTCAGGTTTTGTTTTCCTCTTTTTTAAATTTTACTTACATTTGATGTATACGTTAAATTCTATATATGTAATATAATTGTAAATGTTTTTGTTACAGGTTTCACTTCTAGTTGGTTAGTTCCTCAGCACGAACTCTTATCGTAAATTGTAATAGTTTGAGAGTTAAAGACAATTATTATTCTTTTTATTGGATATTTTGATGTAATTATTATTTATTATATGATAAAATTGTAATATTTTAAATATTTTGTATTGTTTTTAATTTTATATTTGTATGATGATAATTGTCTTTTTCATATTAATTGAGGTTATTATTTATATATGAAATATCTGAAAATTATTATTATTTCATATTAATTGTAGTTATTATTTATTATTATGATTTTTGGAAACAAGGTTGATGTAAACTTATATACAGTACAATATGACAATAAACTATTTTTGCAATTTATAAAAAAATGTAAGGACTATTTCATAAATTTAAAAAATTATTCGAAATGGTATCCGATATTGACTAATATTGGTACAGTACTATGCCAGAACTTAATTCGGTACCAAATTCAATACAGTATTCGCAACTTTAATATCGTCCATAACCAACCTATACTATATGTATATCAGTATATGTATATGTATATATATATATACACACATAAATATACACACCTGGGAACTCCCATTTCCTAACGGTAGTGCTTCTAAATAATGTGGCTAGATAATGCTGTGATTGCCATCTTGCTGTATATGTGTTAGCAAAAGGAACTAACACTAGAAGGGTCGCAACGCAACTTTACAACTGACTTATTATCCTAATCATGGCTCGAGAAAGTAAAGAACCACGGAAGACCATGACCTCCTGGCTGTATGAAAGCGGCATGGATGTGTCGAGAAGGAGAAAATCCACCTGCGCGAATGAGATGTTGCATAAACCAATGTGTTGGTGTGGCTTCTGATCCTAATAACGGTGGCTTTTGTGGGATAAGATGTCCTTTTGCGCGGCAATGCTGTTTTTCCTTCTTACTTTCTTAAGGGAATAAGGGAATCGCTACTTCGGATGTGAGCAAGCAAGCGCTAACTTCAGAGACGGAGCTACATGGAGACTTGGGGGTCACTGGGCCCCCAAGTTTTTAAAAAAAATTATTTTTAATGTATATATATATATAAAGATAGAGTTATTTAAGGGTGTGTACTGAGCCCCCCAAAATTTAAAAAACTTAATTTTTTGACCCTCCTATCTTAAATTCCTAGCTCCATAACTGGCTAACTTATACTAATACAACTGCTGTTCTTATTGATATTAATCAATGCGGGCGCAGGACGTTGATACCTGAGCCCTCTTTTAATCTTATTTTCCTGCTCCTCGGTCGAGATGCAAAAGAAGTGTAAGATGTCCTTTTGCATGGCAATGTTGTGATAGTTTTTGTGTTTATACCAATAGCATAGCAACCCCTTTAACTATGGTCGACGTGCAAACAGATGCCCTTGGGGCGTTCGATGTATAAATGTATTCATGGTTTGTGCGGACACGGTGGTCAGCTATCGCCACCTGCTTGGCCTCGTCCTCAGTTCCCATTTCCTCCTAAGCCACCAAAACCATGGCCGCCCCACCACCACCACCACTACCCTCCAAAAGGCGGCATTGATCAGCCATCGCCTGCAATGAGTGTGAGTTATTAGAAACATAGTTATAGTGAGCATGATTTTTAATTAGTTATATTAGCAATACTGAAAAGGTTCTTTTGTTGAACTTGTTACTGCGTGTTTCATCTCGATGACGTCCTCTATTATAGTTGTCGAACGTCCTATGTATTCTACCTTCGGACACACACATATATATATATATGGTAGTTCAGGTGTCTCTGCATATAGTTCCTTTATACTGAAAAGATTGCATTGCACTT
Organism: Erythroxylum subrotundum; assembly: GCA_027563845.1. Classification (NCBI taxonomy): domain Eukaryota; kingdom Viridiplantae; phylum Streptophyta; class Magnoliopsida; order Malpighiales; family Erythroxylaceae; genus Erythroxylum; species Erythroxylum subrotundum. The sequence goes on along the minus strand of JAOQMQ010000005.1, from coordinate 18,753,916 downwards.
CCTTTCCGGTCTTTTTTTATGGTTCATCAAGTTGCTTGTGACTTGGAAAATTAAAGCTCATTGAGTTAATCTTTTTATCAATAGCAAGATTTTAGAATAGCTCACGCAAATAAATTAAAAGTAGATTTATCTTTATTTATAATGAATGTATTTTAATATTTTACATAAAACTAATATTAACTAATGTATTTTAATATTTTACATAAAACTAATATTAACTAGAAAAAAAAACTCAAATCTATTTTAAAAATTCAAATGCTAGAAATTATTTAATAAATTATCAATTTATAAATTTGAAAAAATAAATTTTCTTATGAATAGATAATAAAAATAAAATAATAAAAATTTAAAAATATTCACAAACATATTTTATAAACAATTAATAAAACATTGTTTTCCTAAAACAATATACGTATTAAATGAATCATCACTAATAAAAATTTCTAGTATTATCTGCAAAAATATATATGTAATAAATAATAAATGGTGTAAAATTGTAATAATTATTATAAAAATGAAAATATCATAATTAACTTGTACTTGTTTTTATATTTTATTGAACCATTTTTATATTTTATTACCCTTAATAAGTTGGTTATCATTCTAACAAAGAACAAAGATAATAGCACCAAACATATAAAAATGAACTTTAGTTTACTGTGGTTTTCAATTAAATGAAAGATAAGACATTTTGCATATATATGTTCTAATTAGGCTATTACAATTAGGTTTGTTAATAAAATTGAACTTTTGTTCAAAAGTAAACTCAAATTTATTATTTATATACAATAAACCTAAAAAAGTAAAAAAAGAGAACAAATTCAATTAAAATTAATTAGAGTTAAATATATTATTTTTTGATTTGCCCTTTTTATTAATTTTAATATTCATATTTTAAAAACTATCACTTACCTCTTACAATATTATTTAGCTGTCATATAATCCCTTCTTCATATTTCATTAGCTTTTACTTATTTTTTAAATTTAAATGACATAGTAATAAAATTATTAAGTTCTAATACGATGTCATTCGAAAGTTTTGAATAAATAAAAAATTAATGGAATGTGATAGAAAATATTATGTGATAGTTAAACAATACCACAAATGGGTAAATAATAATAAAAAATAATTTTTTGAATATGGGGATTTAAATGAATAAAAGGTTAAAACTTTTAAGATTCATTATAATTAATCTAACTAATTAATCAATAGAAAGAGGGTACTTATCAAAATTCTCTTTTTTAATAAATCCATAGCCATTCACGATTAAGTATACATTTGCAAAGGCAAATTAATCATCATAATTTTTTAAGAGTAAAAGATACAAACTTTTCTTGTAATTTTGCTATCCTAAAAATACCATTATGGTTTAATTTTATTTAAACATCCTTTTGCTACATTTATGCCAAGTTATTTTGATAAAATTCACTATTAAAGTCATGATATAACAATGAACACTGATTGCGATATGTGTTTCTGATCAAAACTATGTTAAGATCACTAAGCAAATGCACCTATTATTCTTACAGTATAGAGTGAATACGAATGTCAAACTCTAAAGGTCTATAAATACTAGTACTAATCGTCTTTTATTATCAATCTAACAAATCAATGATTAATTAAAAGAAAAAATTATTGAAACTAAATAACAAATCAAAGTAATGAACAAGAATGGAACCGCCCAATGATAATTAAGATCTAGATGTAGAATCCCCATAAAACCTTACTATACTTCAATTTATCTTAATTCAACAATTAACCTAGTTTCTTAAACTAGTAGAAATTTCAAAGTTACAGTCTTAAGACATACAACTCCTTATTTCTTAAGACATACAACCCGTAGCCTTAAGTTGATTGATTGAAATATCTTTCTAATCAAAATAACTAAGAATGCATTAACTCATTATATGAATTCATAACATAGATTTGACTTTAAACTAGAAGATTTTTATAGTTTCATCTTTATAATTCTATGTAACTATTTATATGGTTCTATCTTTAGGATTTCATGCAACTCTTAGTATTCATCCTAGATTTTATTCATACATATGATTTCTCAATTCCTATATATGAAATTCAAAATTGGGTTAAGACGTTAGCATAATTTTATTCAAATACAAGAGGTAATCATGAATGATTCACAATAAAAATTGAGTCTTTCATCAAATCAAAGAAATCAATCCAAGAACATAATTCTATAGTTCATTTAGTCTATCCCAATTTAGTTCATCCTAAAATAAGAATCAAACAATAATTAGAAAACAAAGGAAGACAAAATAAATTATTCTCATGGATATTAAAATCTTGATGTTCTTTTATTGAATGTTGATGGAAACCCCTTGTTTCCACCAAAGTTGCTTCATTTTTGTTCCAATATGTTCTAATTCTAAAAAATACTCTTGTATTCTTATGAAAACCTAAAATAATCAAAGTGTATCACCCAACATGGGACTAACACGAATCCATATTGGGCTCGTGTTCTTTATAAGTGCAAAAAACCTTATTTTACATAAATATAACCACCAATATAAGACCCTAATACGGACATGTATTATCCCTATATTGGTTCAATAACTTCTTAATCATGCATTTGAGAGAGTTCATCTTAGAAATATGAGTTTAAAGACCATAAACACAGGTTCATGTTTAGATCATATTGTCCATATGAAAAATCTTTGAAGAAACATAATGGATCAATCGCTTGCACAGGACTAAATACGGACTATGTTTACATCAAATTCTAAACATGGCTCTATATGTGATATGTTTAATTAAATTTATGTTAAAAATTCTCTAATTTAAGTCCAAATTGGCTCTAACTTGCCTAAATTCGTTCTTTCTTCGTTGGAGAGTTAAAAAAGGCCCACAAATAAAATATAAAGCCACTTTGAGTACTATATCATATAAAAATAATCTAAATATATGCAAAATGCTCTCAAAATTATGCTAAGAACATAGTATATTTAGCACTTACTAAATTTTCTCACACTTAAGCATTTGCTTGTCCTCAATCATCGTTCATAACTTAAATAGGTGGCAACTCCATTAATGAGTTTTAAAAAAATCAATTGGATCAATTAAAACTCTTTATTATTCATTCAATTGCAAATTTTATCAATTTGTTATACATTTAGCTACTTGTATCAAGTCATAAATAAAATCGATTCAGTTCCACAATCCTTAAAACTTTAACTCAGTCCATAAAACTTAACACAACGCATAAAGTGAACATATATGAGAAAGATGTTTCGAATTTCAAATATTTTTATAACCCTTAATTGAAAAAAGAAAAATAATGATCTTTAATTAACATTAAAGCATTTAAAGGCTTGTTTGAAAATTCACTTAACCTTTTGATATGAGAGTTAACACTTTGTCCTGAACAATCTTTGTTACACAATTAGGCTATTTAAATGGCTATTAGCATCACTCTTTAATTTAAACCTGTTACTTAGCTTGAAGTCAATAAATTAAATTTATTTTACCTTTATTTACTCAATTTTCTTTATATTGTATTTTTTTCATTGAGATAGTAAAATGTATTTACTTCTATCTCAATTGTATGTCCAAATTATGCAAAAGTATTATAGCAATTTAAATATCCAATCTTAAAATTAAAGAATCAAATAAATTTAACTTAATCATCAAGGCTCATGACTATTTGCCTAAACAAGTCAACTCTCAATAATAAACTTATAAGTTACTAGGATCAATATTCTTTTAAACTTAAAAATTTTCGTAGAATTGTTTCCTATTAAGCTAATTACAACAAACTGATAACCATAAGTAATTAATTCCCTCCCCCCACACTTGAGTTGTATAATGTCTCCAATGTATATGACATACAAGAAAAACTAGGAAATAAAGGGAAACAAGGAAAATTAAAATAACAGGTACTCTTCTAATAATAAAAACTATCGACATAGTCTAATGTTATCAGTAATCCTTAATCTTTAATCTTTAATCTGTCATTGGAGTTGGAGTTCTTCACTATTGGCTCTCTCTAGAGATGTATAAAGATGTTCTATAACATATGGAGAAATATGAACCTTTGTTGCCTATATAACTTATACAACTTAGCTAAATCTTATCCTAAGTAGGATAATCCTAGTCAAATAATGTAAGAATATCAAGATATACTTAAATTCATGACTTTAAAACTACTTTTAAACTAAAACAAATGCGAAAAAACAACATCAATTAAAAACATAGTAAAACTAATGGTAAAGATTCTAAACGCTATCAAATTGAAATAAAAACACCTAAATCATTATGTTACATACCAACGAGTTCTTCTTTATGAATCTTCTGGGTGGACTTCTTTAGTAGTTGGATTCTACTTGCAAAGGAGAGTGAATATTTACACCAATTATTAATCCTTTTTTGGACCTTTTCAAGTAGGAGTTGAAAACTAGCTTGTGTGAGCCTTTTAGAGAAGATGGGAACGCCCAAATAGGTAACTGGAGGTTTTCCCACTTTTAGACCAATTATTAAGGAGAGCCAATTAGTTGCATTATAGACACTAATAGAAAGAATTAGGAGACTATTACTCCTTTTAATGGATAACCTAGATATGCCTTTAAATAAGTTAAGGCCTGTCATTATGACTTTGAAAGAGCATGGAGTTTTAGAGAAAAGCATTAGTTCATCTACAAAACTTAAATTCACAATACTTAGTCTCTTATATTTAGAGTAGAACTTGAATTTCCTTTCCTGTGAGACGATAAATTTAATAATCTTGTTTAACACCTCTATTAGTGAATAGGTATGGGGACAATGTGTTCCCTTTTTAGTCCGCTTGTACTTCTGCTTACTTAGATGGCTCTCCATTTATAAGCACAATATATGAAACAAATGATATACACCGTTGAATCCAATTAACTTAGATATCAGGGATGCCAAAAGCTTTAAGAGTGTTTAAAATGAAGTTCCACTCTACGGTATCTAAAGCTTATGGAAAACCATTTTTAATGGACAATCATTCCCATGAATTTTCCTATTGTAATTCTTAAAGGATTCCTGTGTTAGGAGTATGTTATCTCCTCTTTTCCTTCCTCTCATAAAAGATTCTTGAAATGAGTCAATTTATTTTGGTATAACATTTTTTAGCCTATTAGAGAGAAGCTTATGAATAATTTTGTAGATAACGTTGCAATAGGACATAGGCCTAAAATCCTCTAAGGAGTTAGGAGAAGGTACCTTGGGAATTAGGCAAATGAAGGTCTTGCTAAGTTCCTTTAGAAGCTTTTTACTGATCCTTGATCATTGACCAAGATTTTTGAAAGAAATAGGCATTCAATCCTTCTAGGCCTTGCATTTTGTTAGGATGCGGCTCAAAAACTACTTTATCCACATTTTGGTTGAAAAATAGGGCTCTAAAAAATCCATTTCCTAAGGAGTGATTTATTTTTTTACAATTTTTTGCAAGAGGGTTAGAGAAATAATGTGGATGTATAGGCTACCAAGAAGTAGTTATAAGGTTTCTCTTGCATCTCCTCCTAACTAATAGTCTTTGTTCCATCAACCCTGTAAAGGGAAACTAGTTTGTTGAAATTCTTCCTGGCTAGCACTATCTTAAAGTAAAAATTTGAGCATCATTTACCTTCCTTAAGTCATAGAGTTCTTAATCTCTTCTTAAAAAGTGAGTAATTTATATGGAAAACTTAAGTATAAGACTCCATCCCCTTGGTTTGAAGTGCCTTAATTCCTTGATCCCCTAGATTTATATGGAGTAGGTCCTGCAACTTTGTAACTCATTTATAGCTTTTATTACAGTTCTTAAAGAGCTATTGTGGTTAAGCATATTCAATTTTTTTCATTTAAGCTTTTATTTGTTGTATCTTTTTCTGATATATATATACACACACATTTTGTGCCTCTGGAATGCACCTTAGAGTCTAACTTGGTTAGCCTCCTCAAAACCCCTAATCTCCACTAAATAATTGTTGACTTTAAATGAAACGTGGTTCCCTATTTCTTGGTTTATCAATCTAATTAGTAAGGTGACTTATTTGAAATAAGGAAAGTGGGAAAAGAAGCAAAACTATTCTAAACCACGTTAACCATATGGCATTAACAATAGCACTATCTAACTTTTTGCAAATAAACCATCCTCTCCCTGTTTGTTAGACCATGTAAAAAAACATCCATTCATCCTTAATTCATCGTTTGTAAATGCACAAAACACTCCTCAAATCCTCACTATAGTTTCTCATATTTACATTCCCTTCTACTTCCAAAGGGTGCAATATGGGGTTGAAATCCCCGGGGATAATCCAAGTAAAATTAAGGTTGGTCAGCTTAGGACTTAGTGGGTAAAGACTGATGTGATCAGGACCTTAAAAAGGAGAGCCTAAAGGGTTTATATACTAACTTGGGTTAGGAAAACCTGCTGCTTGGGAGGCATAGTGGTTGAAAGTCTTGGAAGTTAAGTAAGTGGAAGGTGTTTGGGAAAAAAATGAGTCCGAGGAAAATTTTCTAGGCCAAGTCTTAAAAGGACAATGTTACCATAAATGGTAAAAGAAGATTGAGGAAAGCAGAAGGCATGAAGAAAGAAAGAAATTAAGGTTAATTTGGAACCAAGGAATTGGAAGACTAAAGGAAGACGGGGGTGTAAAGGCCTTAGCAACCTGTATCCTAAGTTGAAAGTAGCATAGAAATAAAGATGAAGTACCAAGGTAGGAATAAAAGGAGGAAAGATAAGAGCTACCAAAAGCTAAAAACAAGTAGAGATCTAGCTAAAAGCATAAGCAATTAGAGCTCCAATCGAATACAAAAACAAGCATTATTAATATCTTCTTATAATTGCAAGAACACGAAGGAATTTCAAAAGTCGCACGTTAAATGAATGAAGGAATTTGAAAGTATTATTAATATTTTTTTACAAGAAAAATAAATTAATCAGTACAAATGTAAATAATAAATAATAATAAATAAAAGGATCTTTTTCTTAATATTTAGAATTGTATATAAAAGAAGAAAACTTTATACTTTCGAGTGAATTATTAAAATTTCAAATATATACAATAAATATTATATATGCATAAAAATATATATATTCAAGTGATTATTTATAAATTATATTATGCATAACTTACATTTTTAACATTTAATAATTGTATATATATGAATTAACTTTTGCATTACGTGTCGTACAACTCTAATATTATATTATGAAGTTATATTTAATATTAAAAAAAATTATTCTTTAATGTAATTCCCTTTTAATTTCTAAAAAAATTCGCAATTTTCAAAACGATTACTAATTTCTAAAAAACCATTATGTTAATAATTAACTACGTATATAATATATAAAGTTACTTTCACATTTGCATACATTTGCTTTTATAGATTAATTTTCTCTAATATTTTATTTTGTACTTTGAATTGCTAAATATATATTTTTTAATATTATATTGTAGAGTAATATTTAATGTATGCAAATTTCAAAATGATTGAATAATACTAATGATTAATAATTTTTAGTATTTATAAATTGATCTATATCTTATAAATACATATCTAATATCTTAAAAATTAACATTAATATTTATGTCTATACATATGTATTTAAAGTTAGAGTTAATCTCACTAGAAGTTATCATATGTCAAACTTTTATGAACGAAAAGTTTGAAAATATTTGAAATACAATAAGAATTAAACTTTTATGTATGTTACTCCCTCCGATTCATAATAAGTGTCATTTTAGAGGAGTGCACACTTATTAAGAAAGTTAATGAAATATCTGATATACCCTTATTAATTACATGTTAAAGTGCCTTGAAAATATA
>JAOQMQ010000005.1:18660713-18673852 GCA_027563845.1 Erythroxylum subrotundum | reverse complement strand
ACTAAAGAATTGCATGAAATTTATTCATTAAAAGATTGCATGAAATATTAACTCTACTAGGGATGCCAATTTTTGACCTTGTCCGCCCAGCTTGATCCGATTTTAATCCTGATTGATCGGACCATAGGTCAAAATTATTTGACCTGATCAGGCCACGGATCAAGGTCTACCTGGCTCGTGGCCAGATTAAAATAACAAAAATAATATCATTTTATAATTTTTTATTAAAAAAAGTAAAGATGGGCTGAGCAGGCTAGCCCATTGCCAGTAGCGACTTATTAATATCCTTAAACTCTACCAATATAATGCTGGAATTCAATCAAATTTCAAACTTTATTCCATAGTACAACCCATGATTTTACTTAAAAAGTTTGGCTACTTAAAAAAAAAATAATATTTTAATATTTTGTAACTGTCTATTACGGGAAGAGTTGTAAAAATATAGTGAATTTCTATGAAACGAAAAGGAAAAAATTTATAAGTAATAAGTAAATATATTTAACATGTTTAAAATTATTTTAATATATTTTTCAACCAATAAATATAAGTAGATATTTAATTTTATAAATCTTAGACTTTCTTTATTATAATATCTTAATTATTTTTCTTTAAAAGATATTTTATAGAAAAGAGTAATTAAGGCATCTATTTGAATTTAGACTAATGACTTTAATTAAATTAATAAGAAAATAGCTTATATTTAAAAATAAGTACAATAACATAAATAAATAAATAAAAATGACATGTTTATTGTCAAGTCTTTTTTATACAAGTGATCAAAATTGTCATCACTTATTTATAACTACTTATATTTCTTTTTTATGGTAATTAATTATCATATTTCTTTTAAAAGGAAAGCAAGCTTCCTGTGTACATAATGCAAATCCTGAAATTGTTAAAGTTGTTCAAAATTGTTTGCATCTCTTTATGAAGCATTTAATTGCCGATATGCAATGCAAATTATACCCATGAATTTGTTAGTGTAATGGAAGTTTGTAAGGAAGTAAAAACCCACAACCTATATTTGTCAATTATATAGACATTTGATAAAATGAGATAACTTGATTCTCTTTAAGATTTTCCCTATTTTAGTCCATCAACATAAAAGGTTTCTATTGTAGTTCTTCAATTAAATATCTTCATCAATATCTTTCTTTTGTGGCAATAAATAAAAGCTAATCATTGTTGTTATTATCACTTAAAGTGGGTAAGTTTCTATGCCCTTAACCAACTCTAGGTCGTCAAAGGCCTATAAATGATGGTAATCAAGGGGAGTCAACTTAGAATGGTCAAGTAAAACTTAAGCTATTACATTAGAATAAGGTGTGCAAGCATATTGAACAGTCTATGGTGTAGGACAAAATTAAAGGTGGATATTTACAGTATTTATAGTGTATCTTTGTTGTATTTAAATGAATTTATTGTCTTGTTCTATAGATTTTCCTAGAATTTGACATTTTTACATTAAAATTAATATTTAGGTTTAATGATTATCTTATAAAAGCCTCTTTGGATATGTTACCACCAATTGAAAATCACCTAAAAAGACATAAATAGAACCACTCTAAAGAATTTCAACTCATTTCACCCAAATAAATGATTCTCCTTAATGCTAGAAATTTCCAAAATGTAACAATTATTTTGAAATCTCTACCCATTTGTTGCAAAGAACTCATCGACACATTGAATGATGAACAAGGACAATATCTAATTACTCTAAATAAGCTGACTAAAATTACCTTAACCAAAGAAGAGCAATCAAAAATCAAGGAATTCCTTGGCTACCAAAACAAATTGGTTAATAATGAGTCCTTGCACCATCTTTAAAAAGCCATTCCATCAATATTTACTTAACTGGATGCCATGCTTTATATAGCAAAATATGATGCATAAGTTCTTCAATTCAAGGAATACTTATAAGTACTTTAATCAAGAAACAAAAGCTTTAAAATTAAGGACTCATTGTGAAACTTTTCAAAGCAATCCTAAGGTTGGTAACAGATGAATTCAAGAATTTTAAGAGAAAATGCCCACGCATTCAAACTAGTTTTTCTATAAAAGCTAATAGATATCAAAAGAGCCGATAGAAGAAATATTTAAAATTTCAAAAAATATTATTTAGACATGTCGGGGAAGTTGTCTAAAGTTTTTTGCATCTCTCATTTTATGCATTTAGTTGCTCAAGTTGGAGTTAGAAATGCAATTCAAGCTTTACATTGATTTGCACAGTAACATTACTGGATTTGTTACTTTGGTGGATGTTTGTAAGGAATTAAACCTATAACCTACAATTGTCTAGATATTTATAAAAGGAGACAAACGTACTTTTAGCCCTTTAATGCATAAAACACATTTTAGGCCTCAAAACTGATATACAATTATAGTAATTTTTGTGAACTTTTCTGAGTTTTGATTTTCTAAATTTTAGGATCAAATATGGATGTTTTGATTAGTTCACAAACATTACTATAATTGTATATTAGTTTTGAGGCCTAAAATGTGTTTTGTGCGTTTTTTTAATTACAGTATTGATTTCAGAATCTGTATATTTTGCGGACACTGTGTTGACCCTGAGAACAATACCCTGATTTCTATTTTGATTTTCCTTTGCGGACATTAAGCCTTCGGGCAAACGGCTTGGGCCTCTTCTTCCCCCTTCTTTAGGAGCTTGCATTCGATGCCATCTTCATTAGCGCCGGATCTACTCTCTCCCCATAACACTAAGCGAAGACACCCTAAAGACTAAGACAATCGCCCTTCCTTGCTTTAAAAAAATGCACAAAACACATTTTAGGCCTCAAAACTGATATACAATGATAGTAATTTTTGTGAACTTTTCAAAACATCCATATTTGATCCTAAAATTTAGAAAATCAAAACTCAGAAAAGTTCACAAAAATTACTATAATTGTATATCAGTTTTGAGGCCTAAAATGTGTTTTGTGCATTTTCAACTCCGCATTGTTCACAAAATTTTGGGTCTGCTTTTTTATCTTCAATTATTCGATAATTTCCACTAGCATAAATTCTACTTTTTATAGGCCTAAAAATTCTTTCTCAGAATAATCCATCTTTTTCAGGTTTATTGGTTTTGTAATGAAAAGTATAGGGATTTGTCACCTCTCCAATAATCTCTCCATTAAGATTTTTTCCTTCCAACATAAAAGTTCTTTATTATAGTCTTTCATCTTAATATTTTGACTTTAATCAAGTACTTATGTAAATCTTTTTTAATTAAAAATCAATGTGACACACTAATCGAGTAAGTTTGCTATTGTACAAAATCAATTATAGCAAGTTATGAAAAGTTAAGCAATTTAAAGTATTGATCACACAAGGAAATATATTACTATATATATATTAATCCTGGCTAAACAAAAATACTTAGCCATATAAGATTTGGGAATATAACTAAAATTGCTAAACTAACAAAAATAAGAAATTAAACAAGTGTAAGGAAGTCAAGAAAACAAACAATAGGAATTTGTGGTTCATTTATATGGAATTTTAATTATCATCACACTTAATTATATAAGTTGAAATAATAATTAACCTAAAGTCTATATGCCTGCTGTCAAGGCATACAGGTATATCTAAATTAGATATCTATCATTCGTTGATGCATAATTCAACCTAATCAAATTCAGTAAGCATAATTAATATATTTAGTTTATCACTAAAGTCTAGGATACTATCATTCTCAAGCACTTTCTAGTACATAGGTTACACTTCACCTATCACCTTCATACAATCCCTATGATTGAATCTATAGTGATCAGATATAAATCCAAGATTGAGAAAAATAATAATAAATTCAACCAAACAAATAATCAAATTATATATTAATAATTAAAAGATCCATCGTAAACTACATCCTTGACCTTGACTTGGGTTTCAACTAATAAACATAATGAAAAGAAAACAAAAACAAAAACAATCTTAATATAAAGAAAAGAAATAAAGGAAAGAACTAGAAGAGTTGTCATGGGCTCCTCTAAATTTTTTCTCTTAACCCCATCTTAATGTAAGAAAAAAACTTAAAAGTAAAAACTTATTGACAAAGGAGGTTGCTGTAAGCTTCCAAAATCCCCTAAAAAGACCCTGACTGAAGTATTATAGGCTAGGCTTACATAAAAGAGTTGTAAAAAAATTTAACTTATAGTTCCACATGTTTTTGAAGTATTTGTTATGAGAATTGACGCATGTTACACTTTAAGACCGACATCGGTCTTATTTTAGAAGTTTTTAAGTGTAATTTATCACAAGTCTGTAAGTATGCTTTATATTTGGTGCCAATTTTGTCCTAAGTCTTCTATAAAGTTGTAACCCTCTGAGTTAGCTTTCCAATTCCTTTACAATATTTTCAATCAGAAACTATAGATAAAGTTATGCTTAAGTATGTGATATCTCCTTAAAATCATCAACTACAAATAATGACAAAAAAAAAGAGAATATCATGTAATTCTATATAAAAACATGCCATAAAAGTGCTAGATCATAACTAACTTTGCATCTACAAACATATAAAATATAAACATATCATATACCTAAAATAAGTCATATATAGACATTTTTTTATTAGGGCTAACTAGACGTGTAAAAAATATAATAAAAATTACATGTTTATTGTCAAGTCTTTTTTATACAACTGATCAAATTGTCTTCAATTATATAACTACTTATATTTTTTTATGATAATTAATTATCATATTTTTCAAAAGGAAAGCAAGCTTTCCTTGTGTACCTAATTCAAATCTTGAAAGTGTTAAAGAAGTTTTTTAAATTTGTTTATATCTCAATATGATGCATTTAATTGCTCAAGTAGAGTTAGATACGCAATGCAAATTCTAACTCTTATACTCGTAGTAATATTATTGAATTTGTTAGTATAATGGAAGTTTGTAAGGAAGCAAAAACCCATAACCTATAATTGTCAATTGTATAGACATTTGATCAAATGAGATAACCATAATTTTGATCCTCTAACTTTAAAATTTTCCCTATTTAATTCCTTCAACATAAAAGGTTTCTATTATAGTTCTTCATTTCAATTTTGTAACTCAATTAAATATCTTCATCAATCTTTTTTAATGAAAAATTATCATAGCACATCTAAAATATATCATATGTAGACATTATTTTCTAATGGGCCTATTAAAACACATGAAAAAATTAAAAAACTAAATAATATGTTTTGAATTTTGAAATACAAAAATCTTAAGTTCTTGTACCACCTCCACCTTTTTCTTTTGTGACAATAAATAAAAGTTAAACATTATTGTTATTACCAGTTAAAGTGGGCAAGTTTCCTATGCCCTTAAACTAACTCTAGGTCGTTAAAAGGCAATAAATGATGGTGATCCAGGGGAGTCTTCAATTGGGAATGGTCAAGTAAACTTAAGCTATCACATTAGAATAAGGTGTAAAAGAATATTAAACAACCTATGGTGTAGGACAAAATTGAAGGGGGATATTTCAAGTAATTATAATGTATCTTTGTTATATTTAGATGAATATGTTGTCTTATTCTATATATTTTCTAGAATTTGACATTTTTATTAAAATTAATGTTTAGGATTAATGATGATCTTATAAAAGCCTCTTTGGATATGAGCAACTGAAAATCACCTAAAAAGACAAAAACAGGAGCAATCCAAAAAATTTCAACTCATCTTTACCCAAATAAATTATTCTCCTTGATGCTAGAAAATTCCAAAACATAATGATCATATCAAAATCTCTACCCATTTATTGCAAAGAACTCATTGACGCATTGAATGATGAATAAGGGCTGGATCTAGTTACTCTCAATAAGCTAACTAAAATTACCTTATCCAAAGAAGAGCAATAAAAAATCAAGGAATTCAATAGCTACCATAACAAATTGGTTAATGATGAGTCCTTCTTGCACAAGCTTTAAAAAGCCATTCCATCAATGTTTACTCAACTTGATGCCATGCTTTATAGAGCAAAATATGATGCAGAAGTTCTTCAATTCAAGGAATACTTATAAGTACCTGAATCAAGAAACAAAAAGCTTTTAAAATTAAGGACTCATTGTTAAACTTTTCAAAGCAATCTTAAGGTTGGTAACAGATGAATCCAAGAACTTTAAGAGAAAATGCCTAAGGTTTCAAACTAATTTTTCTATAAAAGCTACCAGATGTCAAAAGAACTGATCAAAGAAATATTTAAAATTTCAAAACATATTATTTAGACATGTTGGAGAAGTTGTTTAAAGTTGCTTGAATCTCTCATATGATGCATTTAGCTACTCAAGTTGGAGTTAGAAATACAAGTCAAGCTTGGGCTCTTATGTGCACAATAACATTAATGGATATGTTACTTTGGTGGAAGTTTGTAAGGAATTGAACCCACAACCAACAATTGTCTGAATATTTATAAAACGAGACAATCGTACTTCTGGTCCTTTAAACTTTAATATTATTTTCATTTAAGTCCTCTAACATAAAAGGTCTTTATTAAAATCTTTCATCTCAATATTTTGGCTTAATCAAGTACTTTTTTCAATCTTTTTAATTAAAATCAATGTGACACACTAATCAACTAAATTTGCAAGTGTACAAAGTCAATTATAGCAAATTATTAAAACTTAAGCAATTTAGAGTATTGATTACACAAGAAAATATATTACTATATATATTCATCCTAGCTAAACAAAAATACTTAGATATATGATTGAAATTGCAAAACTAACAAAACAAGAAATTAAAATAGTGTAAGGAAATCAAGAAAACAAACATTACGTCTTTGGGTGTGCACTTATATGGGATTTTAATTATCAACACACTTGATTATATAAGTTGAAATAACAATTAACCTAAAGCATATATGCCTTCTGGAATCAATAAGCAAAGAGTTGTGAAACCAAGAATTCATTATAAAACTTTTAGGAGTAATTATTAAGGTTGGTAATCAAAGAAATTCAAGAACTTCAAGAGGAAGTACACATGTTTTCAAACTAACTTATTTGTAAAAGTGGTTAGATGTTAAAAGCATTGTTAGAGAAGTATCTTAAATTTCAAAATGTATTATTTATATTTTTCATCTTTTGATTTTTTAAACATGTCTAATGGACCTAATAGAAATTGACATATTTGCACATGATTTATTTTAGGTGCGTAGCACCAATTTTATATTGATAGAGATTGACAAAAGTACTTGATTGATTTAAAATATTAAGATGAATGACTATAATAAGAACCTTTTATATTTAAAGATTTAAATATGATAATTTTTAAATTTAAATGGCCAAAAATATGGTTGACCTTTTAATAAAATTGATAGCCTGCTAATTTATATTATGCTATTAAAAATTAGAGAGATAATTACACATATTTACAATTATATGTACAACCTTTCGCTTATCGGTTACAACTTTCATTGTGAATGGGCCATAGGGAAGGCTATATATGGCATATTTCTTTTTTAATAAAGATATTTTACAAGGAAAAATGTAACAATTTTTTCTGTAACAAATCAAAATACTTTTGCTAGGGATTTAACCTATATTGATGATATTATCAGGAGATCCTTGACTAAATTAGATAATGTATAAAAGAGTATTGGGAATGGAGGGGAAAAAAAGTATAATCAAGAGTTCAATTTAAAGTATATGTCTCTAATGCCATTTATTGATCTTGTGAGCATATTAGAAAAACTTTTAAAGTTAAAGGTTAAGATGAATAACAGATACTAATATTAGTTTAGCACAAAGGAAACTTGGGTATAAGCCTACCATATATCTACAAGTAAGGTTCAAGAAAATTTTACATCATCTAAATGTCTAGAGATTTATTATGGCAACCACATGTAAAATCTAGGAATTTTACAAACATTAAATTATAGGAACTAGGGTATTTGAAAGAAGCCTACTTTTTTATTAACAAAAAAATTGAAAGCTATAAATAATTAAGAATATTTTCATCACTGATAAAAATCCATATGATTATAAAGAAAATGAAACATGTTATTATAACTTAACAGAAACAATTTTTTTTTAATAATAGTGTTAACAATAGATTGATGATTATACATTATAATATATCATGATATAGATGTAATAAATTAAATATTTGAAGATATTTTATTTTATTGGTAGTTCAGGATTTTTCAAAATAATTTATCTCATAATTATACATCTTCACTAATATAAAATTTGACTAAAATATGTTCAAAACAAATATAAGTAGAGAAACATATAAAAAAGAAAAAAAAGGATATTTTAAAGTTATAAAAGCAAATTCTTTAATTAAAACCTTTCAATGATTATCTTTCTATTTTTTCTTATAGTTTCACCAAAAAAATTCATTGTATGAGTCTACTAAAAGTGTGTAAGATATTAAATTAAATCTTTTTCTATCACTTGTCAAATTTTAGCTAAGGTTTTATTGGTTATAGTTATATTGATGTTTTTATCTACTTTTGATAATTTTAATTGACTATTATGTACTGTCTTAAAGTATTTATTAAATAATTGATAATAGTTTAGTTTCTAATAATAATATTTAATTTTAATTTTAATTATATGCCTAGGTAGTTTTCTAATTATAAATTGCATATGCACTTAGTTAAAATTTTTTATTTTCATTTTTGAAGTATGATATTTGATATGTCTATCCAATAAATTAACATTTGATTTATTTCAAAGATTAGTCACCTTGATCATTTTAAAAATATTATGAGAGATAATGAAAGTTTAATTATTAAAATTGTTCAATGAAATACAGGCATAACATATGTTTTACTTTAAAATAATATATTTTTGTGTAATAACACTCGACTATTGATTAATGTTCTTTGGCTTCTTTTTAGCATAATTACCTTACTGCCCCTAATTATTTTCTTTTAATTTTCTATTTCTGGTAAGATTCTTCAGGTATGTGAACTCATGTTTGGAGGCTTTGCTTTATAGAGAAATCACTAGCCTAACTAAACTCAGTTAGAGCCAATGCTTCAATGCCAAGAGGCTTCTCTAAGGGCCTTTTTAATGTTTTATGCATGAACGAAGAATATTTTTTGCACTTTCCAGTTCGGTAATGAAGGAACCCTCTATGCCTAAAGAAGGTACCATTAATCTCATAATCATATCGAAGAGAAGAGCTCTTTATTAGGGTAAGAATTAAAGAAAATTCCTATTGGCATAACTAAAACTTAGAGCAAGTTGGTATCTTTGAACATTTTTAAGGACAAACTCGTCCACTTCAAGAACTCTTTAATTGATAGAATCATTACCCCCTGGTAGAGGTTTTACAAACAAGTGATGCCATTTGGTCCTCCTATTTGATAACCTTTTTTTTTCTAAGAAAGAGACCTTATTTTCCTTAAGTGCAGTATTAGGTGTCTTCTAAGTGGAGTAACAAGGGATGGAGAAAACCTTACGGGAAGAAGCATTAATTCATCTTCAAATTTTCTATGGATACTAACTTGATTTAGATTATGGAGCAAGGGTTATGGCATAATGGTGGCCACCCTATGTTTATGTAGAAGTGGCACCAGAGAATGGAATTGGAAAGAGGTAAAGAGGAACTAATTCCTTTACGGATCAATTTCTACTATGTACCATAAGAATACTAGACGATAGAGGGGCTAAGTTATTTGGAAAATTCTTTGGGTAAGCCTCTATGATTGGACTCTCAAACAACTAAGCTAGATAGGCAAGGTTATTCTAGGATTTGCATTAAAGTTAAGAGGAATGATGATTTACCATAAACTTATCAATTATGAATTTGAACAAGGTTAGTGAATTAACAAAATTTTTCTTTTTTCTTATTTTAGAAACCTTCAATTAAGAATAAATGCTGGAGATCTATAGGTAGATTATTTGTTACAAGTATATATCAGGAACTAGCAGAAACTAAGGGAACAAACATCCCTCTAAAATAAAGGTTGACAAGTTGTAGGAAAGTCTGAGATTTTTAGGTACTCAATGGTCTATCATCTCAAAACCATTCATACCACTTCAATGGTAGGATAGTGTTGGCTTTTGATTCATCTCTGATTCAAATTATTAACTTGGTTTTTACTAATCAATTGATTAACTTCACTTGTTGTTTTGAATGGTCCAATAGCCCTTTTGATGTCTCAGGCATTTATGTTGCAACATTTACTTTTCAAAGGTTGAAACTATAGGATTTGCTCATACTCTTCAAAGTTTGAATCTACTCCTCATACAAATTCAAGGAAGAGTTTAGAGTTCATGCATGATCATTTATGATTTGAATTTTTTCTTACACTTAATTGAAGCAAAACAAGTTAAAGTTAATTATAAAAGCATAATCAATGAGCTATGTCAAGTGATAAACCAGATTGAAGATGTTGGACCCCGATTTCGGAGCCCAACATTCGAAGTCATAAAATGTGAGCGTATTACCCTATAGGGTTATTTCTATGAACCCTCATTAGCTATCATCCCACAAGGGTGGTGTGCCCACACCAGTCAAACATCAAAACAACCTCATTTCTCCTATTTCATAACAGATTTTGTTCTCAATCATATTGACCCTATTTCGGGACCATTGGCATAACTTTCACTAGAGTTATCGGATTAAAATCATTCTTAGACTATTTGAAATAGGACTTCAATATCTACAACTTTTATGAAGAACTTGAAGATAGATTCTATCGTTTAAAGGGTCAAAATTGGACCAGACGATAGGGTAGACGATTCAGTCTATAGTGGAACAGACGATAGGGTAGATGATTTGGTAGAATTAGCGTAACTTTCGATAGAGATATCGGATTAAAGTCATTCTTGGACGATTTGAAACAGGACGTCAAGATCTAAAACTTTCATGAAGATCTTAAAGATAGATTCTATCGTCTAGAGGGTTAAAATTGAACTAGAAGATAGGGTAGATGATTCAGTCTACAGTGGACAAGACGACGATAAGGTAGATGAATTGGGAAAATTGGAATAACTTTCTCTATAGATGTCTAATAAAGGTCATTCTTAGATGGTTCGAACTAGAACTCAATATCTATAACTTTCATAAAGACCTTGAAGATAGATTCTATCATCTTGAGGGTCAAAATTGGACCAGACGATTCAGTCTGTAGTGGACTAGATGATAGGATAGACAAATTGAGATGGTTAGAAAGAGAACTTCAAGATCTACAACTTTCATGAATACCTTGAAGATATATTCTGTCATCTTGAGGGTCAAAATTGGACAAGACAATGGGGTAGATGATTCAGTCTACAGTGGACCAGAGATAGGGTAGATGAATTGGAAAAATTGGCATAACTTTCTCTATAGACGTTGGATCAAGGTCATTCTTAGATGGTTCAAAAGCGAACTTCAAGATCTACAACTTTTATAAAGACCTTGAAGATAGATTATGTTATCTTGAGGGTCAAAATTGGACCAGACAATAGGATAGACGATTCAGTCTATAGTGGACCAGACAATAGGGTAGATGAATTGGAAAAATTGGCATAAATTTTTCTATAAACGTCAGATCAAGGTCATTCTTAGATTATTCGAAAGAGAACTTCAAGATCTACAATTTTCATGAAACCTTGCAGATAAATTCTGTCATCTTGAGGGTCAAAATTGGACCAGAAGATGTAAGATAAACAGTACCCAGAAGATGTTCATGAACAATGCATAGAACAAGTTTATGAACAGTGCATAGAAGAAGTTTATGCACCAGAAAATATAGAAGGTCAACCATAGAAGATACAAAAGGTTTCAACGGGGTCTTCCTCACATCATCAAAGTTCTAAAGCACTGACTACACTCTCCAGAGCACCTCCACTTATAAAGATCATAACTTTCGACTTAGATGTCTAAAATTTACATACTATATACCGATGGAAAGCTAGAAAGATAAGCTACAACTTTCTAAAAGACAACTTTGTCTATTTCAGCCTAGATTTATTCAGAATTTTCCCTGAAGTCAGAACACAATCCCTACCCCTTTTGAAAAACTGGAAAAATGCAATGTAAGAACCTGGAAAGTCGTGGACAAAATACCAATATATTTAATGAATATCACCAATATAAGAATTTTACAAAGCTTTAATTGGCATTTTAAGCCACAATACATCATAATCCAAAAATCACAAAGTTTACTTAAACTAGTATTTTCTCAAAATGCAACTAAAGCCTTGTTTTACAAAAATAGCTTCAAATACAAAATAAACAAATATCGGAGTGATGCCTTGACCCTTGACCACTCGATATCTTGCCCATCACCTTGACATGGGGAGGAGAATGGGGGTGAGTGTAAAGCCCGTGGGTAACAATTTTATAATCGGTAACAAGCAAAACCATTTATATAGTCATTTCCATTTCAAAACTTCACGTTTATGCAAATTATGTATGCAACACCCTTGTCAACTTATCATGAGCACATAAACATATCAAAATAGTTTGGGTAGATCCATAAACATGACACACTACATATTTCTACATAATGATCCTGTGTAGTTGTAAACTTGAGGGAGTCCATAAAGGAGCTCCGTGCCACTAGCGGGCAGGCGGGAGAAGCCTTTAACTTAGTCAATGTGCATGTGACATTCTTGAAGGAACTACACCAAACCCACATAACATGTAATTCATGAACTGAAAACAGTTTGCCCTTATGGCACATTTTTGAAAACTTGATTTGATAAACTTGCTATTCTTTCAAAAATCATTTTAATCTTTTCTTTCATAAATCATAACACAATACATATACTAAACACGTAGCACATTTTCAAAGCATTCAAAGAGCAATAAATGCACATTTAAAAGTAGTTGAAATCATTTATTTCTATTTCTTGAAAGAGACATTTATGGGTTATTACTTAATTATAAAAATGTAACCCACCTTGAATTCCTTGCTTAAGAAATTTGCTCAAAGATGTCTTTCCTCTTGCTCCTCTTGCCTTCCTTGATCCCCTTCTTGATTTCCTTCATAAATGACAAAGTTTCCATTCAATAGGAATTCAAATTGGGAACCCTAAGAAAATACATCCACTAAATTGACCCAAGAATACCTAAACCTATACTTTTTCTAAATTTCATGAGCCAAAATCCTTCCAAAATCCAAAGATTAACGGGCTGTTTGGAAACCTTTGAATTGAATTCATTAACGAATTGGATTCAATTACATTAATGAGATTGAATTGA
>JAOQMQ010000005.1:18640320-18651791 GCA_027563845.1 Erythroxylum subrotundum | reverse complement strand
GATCCCTTTTGACCAAATTTGGAGAGATTTGGGTAAAGGCTTTTGAGGAATGCCTTTCTGCTCCAGCTCTCAGTGAAATTCATCCAACTATATGAAACAGAAAGGTTGCTGATACAGTTTCTTTGGAAGCTGTGTCATATTTTCTCCATGTTTCAGGCTGTTTCCTTGAAACTTGCTTTCTGCCCATTGCTCTTCTCACTAAACCTGAATCCAAAACAACAAAAATTACAAAAAAAAGGAGGGGAAAGGATAACTGGTACTCCCCTAGTAGAAAAAGATTTCTAGTATTGTCCAATGTTATCAGCATCTATCCACTACTGATGAAATCTTGTCTACTCTAAAGCAAAGGATAATGTCACGTTCATAACATACGGATCTCCATCAAATCCCAAGTAATACAGTTAGGACCATCAAACTAAAACTATGATAATAACTAACTACTAATGAAAATCCTATAAATGAATCAATAAAAAACAAAAAGACATAATTATTGGGTTGCCTCCAACCCATCACTTCTTTATGATTCTTGTAATTGAACTTCTCAATAAACCCTTTTTCAATCTGGATATATAATTTAACAACTTGCTTCCACCAGTTTTGCTACATAAAATTTAAGTATCCTATAAATAGGCCACAAGCTGCAAGATAATAGGATATAAGGTATCAAATTAATAAAATTAATTAACTCCACAATGCCCTTTTTAGTAATAAATTTTCACTCCAATAGTTTGTCTTATGAGAAGTAGGAGTCTTCCATACTTAAGATGATTATTGATAGTTCCTCGACAGTCTCCTTATTTTGCTCCTTCTCTTTATCTTCCTTTACATCCTCTTCCTTTTTTTCTTCCTCTTCTTCTTAAACAATAGCTTCCTCTTTTTCTTCAACTTCTAACTCCTCTCCACTCTTTTAAAGTTATTATATGCACATAGAGTTGATACTCCTCTTGCTGCTACTGTTTTAAAAATCTGGATGGAGCGTAATCATTCTATATAAAGTCATAATAATTGTTGCACTCTTAATTATAAGTAGTCTCATAGTAAGTATCTTGAGGCCAGTTCTACATGCAAATTAGGTGCTCCCACATTGGAAGATCCCACAAATATGGTTCCAAACATTCATTAATAGAGTGATCACCCCCATAAATGGTACAACATATCATATCACCATTATTCTCTTTCTAAGTGTCCAAAGCTATCTTAACTGGTGGTGTAACTTAATCCCCGCGAGAATAGTGTCCTTTCCATCCTTCCATTATATTTAATGGCCATAATAATGATTACCCAATTTCTAAAAATAAGTCACAAATATAAGGTCAAGAGAGAGAGCTCTAAGGACAAACAGATAAACATAAAAATAGAATAAATGAAAACTACCTAAAAGAAAAAAATGACTAGATTAATAAAAGTAAGGTTTTCCTAATATTGCAGTCCTTGTTAACAGTGCTCAAAACTTTATATATAATGTTATGTTTTAAATCACAACTACATGGTATAGCTGTAGCTATACTGGTCAAAAACTTGATATGAAATTTTGCATTTTAAACCACTAGCACATGGTGTAGTTATAGCTAGTACTGACGAGTATGGGTCGATCCTACTAAGACTAGAAATATACTTACTATCTTTCTATTATCTAACATAACAAATTATGGTGTTTAAGATAAATCAAATGCAAAATTAAAACAATAAACTAAAATAAATCGACAAGATTAACTGACTAGAAGGAAGGTCAATGGTACTTGGATTTCAAATCCCCCTAATACTACTCTTGCAATCATGATTTCACTATTTAATTTAATCTTTAGTTCATTAGATCATGAAAACTCCTATTTTATGCTGATATCTTTCTCAAGACTATTAACATCTAACCTTCAATTGATTAGCTAACATCTTTTTCTAGTTAAAATCCCTAAGATTGCATTAAATGAGTCGTGAATTTCACTATTAGGTTTAATTTCATACAAAAGGATTTTTCAATCTCAATTGCATGAAATCATATATGAAATAATATGCTAACAATATTAATTCAAGGATAAATAAGAACACATAATTGAATCTCAATAAAAACTAAATAGTAAATTATGTTAAATAAAATCACTACAAAGTCTATCCCAAGGTTCATCTAGTTCAAGTACCAATAAAAGTTTAGTTTATAATCATAACATCAAGGATAAAGGAAAAATAAAAAAAAAACTAAAAGAACCATGGTGAGATCCTTTTTAGGAAAATTAGAAAACTAAAAGAACCATAATGAGATCCCTTTTAATCTTTATGATATTCGCTTTAGATTGATGAAAATCCACTCCAAATACGTTTCCTTACTTATTCTTCAATCTCTCTATCATGATAGGTCATCAATATGTGTTTTTTCCCTCCTTCGAGCCTCTGACAAACTTCCTATAAATAACTACGAACCCCTTGTTTTCTCTTTATTTTGCCCATTTATAACTCAAAATTAGGGTTTCTAGGGTGGACATTGTCACCCACATAGTTGTGTGCATTATTGTGTCCCTTAATCTTGCTTAATTCTTTGAAAATTGTAAAGAAACGTGATCCTTAAGAGCTACATGGTCACCCAGATAGTCGTGTATACTTACATAAATGCGTCTTTCATCAGTAAGGGTCCCTTTAAAATAGCTCAAATTCTTTCATTTTTTGTCCCAATTTCACCCTAATTTTTCTCCTTTTTATCCATAAAGGAAAATAAGACCTACAAACACAATAAAAATAAGACAAGTACCAAAAACAATAAGAAAATCTCAAATAAACAAGTAAAATATGATAAATATGATATTAGAAATATAGTCTATTTAACATTTATCAGTAAACAACCTTGACTTCTTTTACAATTTAACTGTTGAAACATAAATTTGAAAAGATAACTATTAATTAAGAAAATTTTTGCAAATCCTCAAATTTGAAACTAAAAAATGACAAATTTTCAATATGATGCAAACTAACAAGACTTTTTATGAAACTGGTATGGAGCTTTTCAAAGAAAAGAGAGAATTTTTTTAGGAATTTTGAAGATATAAACACTTTATATGATAAGAGAAGAAAAGAGAAGGAGATAGCACTTAGATCATTAAGGTTAGTTTACCACAAGGCTTATACTAGTCGACAAGAGTTTTTTCTTAACCATTTTTCATTAGATAAGAAGATAGGCTAAAAATTTTATTTTAAACTTGCTATATTGGTCAACCATATATCTATATTGGTTGACCAATGACTTTTGTGATCGAATACTATATCCACCTAACAAATTTCAAACTCATTGAAAAGAAAAGTTTCATAGATAAGGAGGTATTGGTCGACCACTTGAAGACATTAGTTGACTAATGTGCATAGGTGGTCTATTAGAGGAAGAAACAGACTCCTTAAAAACTTACTAGAAAGAAGGGAACGTTAGATATAGGGATATCAGTAGACCAAAGGAGGGCATTGGTTAGCCAATATGTATTTATAGGTGACCAAAAAATGACCAAACAATTAACAAGCTCATTGGAAAGTAGGGGTGTTGATGTTTTGGAGGACATTGGTCGACCATACTGAGGTATTTTTCAACCAATATGTCATGATATCTAAGAATTTCCATCAATCAATATGTTTTAATATATTAAAATTTCCATCAATCAAAGTTTAAAAAATGGATAAAATCAATCAAACACAGCTGTAAGACTCAAATTAAAGCAAAACCATAAAGTAAACTATGAATAAAATCAATTAAGGAAAATAAAAACATTAAAAAGAGTCATTTAACAAATAGAATTTCCATCAAACACAATTAATTATCTTCTAATTATAAAATCATCCTTATTTAATGGTTTAAAGAAATTATCCACTGATATGAATTCTAACTTAGTACCTTTCTTTTGCATATAGTCTCTAAATCTAGGTACTAGGGTTCATATATGAAAAATTGTTAAAGTACCTTATTAATAATTCAAACCTAAACAACCATTGCCAAGGATTTATATTCAAATTGATAAATAAGAGCAATATGCAACGAATTTCTAAAGTATGAACTAGTATTTACCTCTTGTTTAAGTACTACTAATGAATGATTTGAATGAAAATTCTTTATAAGTTTATAACCCATTGGAGTCATCTCATCCTTTTTGTTATCCTTACTTGGTTCAATAATTTTTTTCTTTTAAAAATTCTTTGATTATTATTGCTTTCTTGAAGAGCCAATTTTTTTCCATATTCTATATAAATATTTTTAAGATGTTCTTAAACACAAGAATGTTAGATTTGGGTTAAAAAATAAACTCTTTAAAAATAGCACTAAATTCAATAGCTACCATCTCTACTGTATACTATTTGCTCTTTAAGAAACCTATAAAGCAAGCTAATCCATGTATTTTAAATACCCAAATAAGCTTGGTTTCTTGATTGTTAAGCTCTTTCTTCTTTTTAACCCACACTTTCAAAGGTTTGATTGGCATTCTTTATTCAAGAAAAAAAAAATACCAACTTTTCTACACTTACCACAAAGATGACATACCATATTATATGGGTAATGATGATGGATATATGCATTATTTGGTATTCTATGTGTGCAAGCATAATAAGGAATCTTCCTTTAGACATTATAGGTGTTGAATGGTTCTGAGGGTAGTGAAATGAGCTATCATGATTATATGTATGATACCTACTTTTATGAAGGCTTGATGTGTGCTTCTTTGAGGTCTAAAGGGATGTGAGTAGATTTGTATGCTATTATAGAAGTTATGCCTATTCTTCTCTTAAAAGTGTTTAACTCCATGCCTAAATTATAAGCCATATAAGAAAGCATGATGCTAGCTTTTAAAATTAGTCATATTGGATGGAGCATATCCATATATATGTTTAGATGTGGATGTTCCATACTCATTTGTCACATTAGGTAATGGTTCTTCGCTATGAAAATATTTTCCCTTAATAAATGTAGTTTTAGAATTGGCTTCACTTTAATGGATGTGTTCGATTCTATGACTATTATTGGAATTCTTTTTAACTACTAACATGTTTTCTAGTAGTTCACTTCCTTTTGTGAACTTGGATAATGAAACTTTAAAGAAATCAACCTCCTTTTTCAATCTTTTATTCTCATAGCTCAATGCATCTGTCATTAGTGCATAAATGATCACATTTTTAGATGCTTTAATGCTATGCAATTCACTTTTTATTTTTTCATTCTCATTCATGCATGCATCTAATTGTTTTTAAACTTCCTTGAGTTTATAAGATACTTTTTTTTCTTTTATTACCCATTATTTCTAAACTTTTAACTAATTATCATATGTCAAATCACTATCACTATTTAACGAATTAATATTAGATGGTACCTTATCATTGTTCATGGCAATAAAGCACATGTGAGCTATCTCTCCTTTTGATTACTCAAATTCAAATTCAACTATGTCATCTCAAGTTGAGGCTTCAAGTACTTTCTTCTTGTAATTTTCCTTCTTCTCTTTAATATTGCTTTTTTTGTACTTGTCTTTATCCTTGAGTAAGGAGCATTTTGACTTCATATAATTGGGTTTTCGTCAAAGAAAATAATGTTAGAGTATTTTTTTAAATCACTTTAGCATTCTTTGAGATCCTTTCCTTTGGAGAATTTCTTCTATAGGAAATTCTTGAATTTTAGTTATTAAGTCAATGTCTTCTAATTACTTTCACTAGTTTATGAATTTTCATCTTCACTCGATTCTTCTTTTGAGGCTTTGAATGCTAAATTCTTTTTCAATGGGAGCATTGTTTCTTCTTATGTATTTTGGAGCCTCATTTCATATGTGAGGAGAAATATAACAAGTTTCTCCAATAATAGTGTTGTTAGGTCTTTAGCTTCTTGTATAGCCGTCGCTTTAGCTTCCTAAGTCTTTAAAAGTGATCTAAGAAATTTTCTTACCGTTTCAACATTAGTATAGGTCCTTATTTAAAAAAAGATATAAATAATTAAATTAAGCCATAAAAGGCAAACAAGATATGAGTTCCAGTATAAGACTACTTAAAGATTACAAAGGAAAACTGACCATAAACTGAAAATACAGTCCAAATAGAGATAAAAGAGTTACAGATATAAGTTACACTCCTTAGTGAGAATTGAGAAACTGAAGATCCAATCCTTTTTGTATATGAATGCCAATATGTGTTCTTGTCCTCTGCATTAGAAGGATACCAAACTATTAGTTATTAAAATGCTTATCATGGAAAATCTGAGTATTTCTTTGATCCCACACAGCAACAACAAAAAATGATAAGGAAATGCAAAAACACCATCTTGTAGTACCATTATAAAATCTCATATCAATTCACAAATCCTTAATCTGACTTAGGTTTTGTGGGACTTCTTTAATGAAGCATCTTTACAACAAAGCTTTCTAAGTGTAGAACAAATAGCTGCACTTGAAGAATAAATGATCAAAATTTTCCTCATCCCTTTTTACAAAGAATGCATCAATTAACAAGGTGTGTAAATTTTGCAACTCTATTAAGAGTTGGTAGTTTATTCAGTATGGCTACCCACAAAATTGTGGAAGCTTGAGGATGAAGATGATAAAACCAAAACACTTTTGTCCAAGGTAGTGTTGGTAAGTTACCTGCAATTACCTTTCTACAGGTTTAGTTGGTAAACCTTCCATTAGCATTGTTTTTCCATATAACATGATCCGTATCTAAGGTAAGCTAAGTCTGGTTGATTTCAGTTTTCAAACCTATTGTTATTGTAGTAGATATGATCTAGTTCCTAGATATAAGAGCTTAAGCTTTAGAACTTTGTAAGTCAATTAATGGTGAGAATATACTTCACTTATATTAATCAAAGGGCTAACTAAAAGCCAATTGTCAAACTAAAAGAAATTGCTTTTCCAATTTCCAATTAAGTGGATGAAGTGTGAGTGTCATGGATGTAATAAATTCTACATTGAAGCCCCACAAACTCTATTTTTTATAAAGTCAGTGTGAATCCATCTATACCATAAAGTCTACCTATCTGTGATTATTCTTCGTAGTCTCTTGATAAGTAGAACATTATTGAGTGATTGAAGTGAAACAATACCAAAACCACCTTGCTTTCTAGGAAGACGGACATCTATCCACTTCATCTTCACCTTGCCACCAGCTCACAAGAACCTATTAAGGATCCTATTAATATCTTTTATCACTTTAGTAAGAAAAGCAATATGAGCTGCCCAATACGCACTAATGGAATTTAAGATGGATATGATAAGTTAAGCTTTACTAGCCAAGAGATAGATTTAGAGCTCTAAGATGCAATTCTGTAATTGATTTTATCAATTATATAAGCATAATCTCTTAAACCCATCCTAAAATTTGTCATGGGGATACCAAGATACATAAAAGATAGTTATTGTTTAGAAATGCCAGTGATGGTGGATAGAGTGGCTTCTAATCTAGAACCTTTATTGGATAAGAATAAACCACTCTTTGAGCAATTAATAGTAATTCCAAACATCCTATTGAACATTTTAAGAGCTTTCATAAGTATTGATATAGAAGTAGGATTAACTTTAGAAAGCAATATAAGATCATCAGTAAAAACACAAGTGAGTTATTCCCAATCTTTTACAAGTGGAATGAAATTTAAAGCCTTTGGTACCTTACACCACCCTCTGAAGCAATCTACTATCTCCATTACTAATCCAAATAAATAAAGTGGAATGGGATCATCTTGTCTAATCCCCTTGGACCTTGTGAAAGTGTTTATAGGCTGGCCATTGACGAGAAAATTGAAGCTAGGTGAAGAAATTCACTGAGACACCATTGTATGAATAAGCTTGGGAAATTTAATGCAGTTAGGATCTTTCTAATGACCTCTTAATCCACACTATCATATGCCTTTTTTAGATCTATTTTTGTGCAACAATTGGCTTTCCCTTTTCTCTTGGAGTAAGATATGATCAATTCTTGTAGTATTAGTACATTATTCTCAATTGATCAACCTAAAATATAAGCACCCTATGAATCACCAATGTGATCAGGAATTACTTTCCTAATACTATGAGCTAATATCTTAGAGATCAACTTATAGATAGAGTTGCAGCATGATATAGGTCGATAATCAGAGAAGTGTCTACAGGGAGCCATTATTAAAGAATTATTGGATTGCTTCAATCACCATTTTCCTTGTAAGTGACTAATTCTTCATAAAGAAATTTATATTGAATCTTGCAGGACCAGGGGCTTTATTGGGGTGTAGTGAATTCAATGATTCTTTAAGCTCCTTGATAGTAACAGTTTGGATGAGAAGATCAACCTCTTGAAATGATAGTCCACCATATAAAATCTGCTAGAGAAGAGATACTAAAGAGTAAGCTTCAAAGGATTTGTTCATAAAGTCAAAGAAAGTGACACAATTCTGTTGATAACCTTCCTTGCAATAATTGATCTGTGGAATGCAGAGGTGTTTCTATTCCCATTTTTTTAATCCACTAGAGTCTTTTATTTGCTTCATAAGAGAGTAATCAAACCATAATGCTTTGACATAGTTGTGGATAGCTACTTTCTCTATATCTAGCAAATAAGTAGCACCAAGTTTGTAGTTGCATGTTATCCATATTGCTTTTTGTAGTATTCAACCAATGATGTGTATTTCCAATTTTATTCTTGAACAATGTCTTCATTTCCAACTTAATAAACTTCAAATTTCTAAGGAGACTGTATTGGTTAGTTCCATTAAACTTATCCTCAAAACTCTCCATAATGCATCTTCAAAATTTGCTAGCTTATATAGAAAGTTATCGAATCGAAAAGGCCTTTTTGGATAAACGTTACATGTTTATGTATTAACAGGCAAAAATAATATGAAGCTTGCCCTATTGGTACCAGTCATTAGTACTTTTCAATACTAGTGATTTCATGTATTCGGTCGGTATCATAAACTTTAAAAAATTGAAGGACCATATTCCAAAAAAAATTCCCCCTCCCCCCTCCCCCGTCTCTTTACAATTCTCTCTCTCACCGTCTCATTTTCTCTCTCACTCTCTGTCTCTTGATCTCTCCTCTCTGGCGACTCTCCCTTCCAGTGACTCTCCACCACACAGTCGGCATCGTCATCTCTTCCTCACAGTCATAACTCACACACGCACAATAAGCATTGTCTCTTCCTCAGTCCTGTGTGCACCACTAGTCACCTACTACCCAACGCCCTAACTGCTCTCCACCGTTTTTGTTTCCTTTTGTTTATAGTACTAAAAGAAGTTAAAGGGAAAATTCCTTTGCCAATTAAATCACCAATATAGCTTAAATTTGTAAAAGTATGTGACCTTGACGTTACCATATGGATCAATTTAATCTATACAAATAAGAAAAACTTGAAAATTTGAGAAGAAAACAAAAAATAGTAAATGATTGAAATGTGTAAGACTTTCCAAGTAGCGTATTGGATATAGAGTGGAGTACCCGAAAAGAGGAAGAATTTGAATAGTTTGGGAAGAAAAGACAAAACTTTTCATAGTTTGGGAAGAAAAGACAAAGCTTTTCTTATACTTTAGTGTGCTTGACTAGTAATCCTTTTCTTGAAACATCTATATAATTAAGTTATGCTTTTATTGTGATCCGTTTAGAGCTTGAGAGTTTCATGATATAACTTAGAAGAATGTTTATAAGGAGCTTTCCTTTATTTTATGATATTTGAATAACAAGAATTTGGCCATTAATACAAGATTGCAGCTTGTCTACTCCCTAATGCACTTATGATCCTTTTAGCAACCCCAAAAAATAAATAAATGAATAAAAGTAGATAATGAGATACTTTAGAGTAAACAAATAAAGAAAATTAGAGTGGGGGTTGCATAGAGAGAAGCATAAACATGCATGTTAAGCATTTTCTACCAGCCTTACTTTTTATCTACCATTCATGACCAGCCTGACAAGATTGATGTTGTCTGTTAGTATTTATATGTAAAATATGTGGAAATTAATGTTAATAAAAATAAATACATTGTTATTATTTTAAATTTCTATTATTATGATTTTTGGAGATATGGTTGATGTAAAATTATAAAGTATACAGTACAATATACTAATGAACTATTTTGTAATTTTTAAAATTTTATGGATTATTTTATAAATTTAAAAAATTGCCTGAAACGATATTCGATATTAACTGGTACCGATACAGTACTGTACCAGAACCCAATCTGGTACTAGGGCTGGTACAATATTTATAACATTGATAATAGGTGACTGATCCAAAAGGCTACTATTGAGATACGTGGAACAACAATTAAGAAACTTCAACTTCCACTAAATGTTTTCTAAGCTTGTTCAAGCTTTTTCCGGATGAAATTCACCCCCTTTTACTTATTACTACATATGAAATAATTACCACCAGTTGGAATATCAACAATCTGAGCTTTTTCAACACATTTCCTGAAATCAGGACAAGGAATTCCCTTAGATTTGGGACATTCAGCTACTTCCAACTTCAGGATTGAGTTAAAATCCCTTGTGATGATCTGAGGGATGTTAATGGTGGTTGCTAAATCCTTAATTTGGTTCCACATAAAACTTCTCTGATAAGATATATTGAAAGCATACGTAAAGGAATTATAGATAGATTAGTTTGAACATTTATCTTCAATCTCCAAATTATTCAACTGCTCAAAAATGAAAGTTGTGCAAGCAAAAACCATTAAGGAATCGCAGAGTATAACTATTCTTCATTAGAGTGAAGATTGTGGTTAGTAATCTCTTTCCATACAGCTGGAAAATACTTAAGCCAGTTGTCATGTTGATATGCTAGCATGCTTACTTTGCTCTCCTTAACTTGATTTGTGCCCTCATGTGTAATTTATAATGTATGTTAAATGTCATAGGTTATTTCAGATATAGAGACCATATTGAATTCATTTCTTTGTAATGCACAAAATAAGAAATGTATGATCATATTATTTAAGGAAATTAATCTTTTATCTTAAGATTCTCATTCTTTCTTTAGTTTCAGGAACTTTTTCTTATCTACACCTTTTTTTTAGAATAAAGACACCATTTGAAACTATTTTTCATAAGCCAACACATTTAACTATTAAGAAAAATCTAATCCTAGTTTTATAGTAAAGGTAACCATTTTCATTAAACAAAGGTGCCTACTAATACTTTGTCCCTCTTGGTTAAATGATGATGATGATGCTCTTAAATATGCTATTAAGCTCTTTGCTATGTGATTTCATTAGAAATGTAAGCCTTATAAACCTATTATGGTACCACTCGTTAGTTTCTAATGGCACCTAAAAGGGGTGGCAATTAGGTGTTTATAACATTTATGAATTATTAACATTGAATATTTTAGAAAATTTTAAACTTTTAAATTGTGAAAATAAATATTTGAAAACCTAATTGAATTTCAACCAAAAGTTATCAAAGTTTCTTAAATAATATTTTCAGATGAAGAGAAAAGCTCTAACTTCTCCCGAGACTGTTTGCCTGTCCGTGTTAGGGATGGCAATGGGGCGGGTATGGGG
>JAOQMQ010000005.1:18620554-18632120 GCA_027563845.1 Erythroxylum subrotundum | reverse complement strand
CCATATAACAATCATTCAATTAATCGAACACAAAAATGCAACACTTTGTGTAATATCATCAAATCATGTAAAATCAAAACATGTAACTTTTTCATCATTTTATTCAAATCATCCAAAAATAATTTCTCAAATCGTTACAAAATCAATGAATTTCATCATTCTTTCAATTTCTTAAAATCATTCCAAAAGCAAAGAATTTATCATTCAGAAATCAAAATTTTCAAAATCATTTCCCTCCTTGATTTTTCGAAAACATAAACATAGACAATAAATTTTTAAAACATTCCTATTCTTCATTTTTCGAAAACTTATATATAGCTTACAATTCAAAATATAAATATGGTACCCACCTCAATTCCATGCTTGTAGCTTGTCCATAGCTTGAATTTCGCCAACAAACTCCTTGTATCTCTGCTCTCCTCCCTCACCAAGCCTCCTCAGGAGATGACGAGGAGAGCCCGGAGATGGGTGCCACGGCAAGTCCAGAGAAGGAGTTCACGGCCACTGTTTCTAGAAACGTCTTTCAGAAGCGGAGCGTTCTCTGAGACCGAAGTCTTCAACCGCTGAATGAACGGCGTGGATGGATGAGGATTAATGAAGATCTCTCTGATCACACGGTGGAGAAGACCTAGGAGAGTCTCTCCTCTGTTAGTCCTCATGTGATGCTCCGCGTTCTCCTTCTGCCCATTACTGTTGGACCCCGATCTTTTTGTGGAAATTAGAAATATAAAATGAAATTGAATGAGTGTTTTTTTTGTATATGTATTGTGGTATAGATGAAAATGTGCTTTAAGAAAAGTAATGAGAAAATAATTGATTAGTTTTGATGACTTTGATATTTGAGTAGATATGTATGGTTTATGAAAGTTAAAGTGAATGAGATGATTTAGATGATTGAAATGGAAGTTAAAAAGCAAGAAATGATTAGTGAAAGTGTTAAATTTTGAAGAATTAAGAAAAGTTTGACTTTTTGGTCATAAAGAGTTGACTTTTTGATTTAGGCAGATTTTGAGAAAATGATTGTCATAAAAATCGTAGCTTCTGTTGAAAGCTTTCTGTCGCCATGACGTATGATATGTTTCGATATCGGAATTGAAAGTTATGATCTTCCGAAGTTAAGGTTTTATTGCTTTGTTTTTGAATAATGCTTATAGGGTAAGTTTGTGTGTATTGTGTTGTGAGGAAAATTTTGGAATGATGTGCTGTGAATTGAGTTTAGTAGTCTCCATGAAAGCGATAGAGAAATTGAATAGCTTTTCAATGATGTATTACATGTTATTTGCGGATGTGAGAATTGGAAGATATGAAATTTGGAAGTTCTGATGCTATTTGGGATGATGTTGACGAACAGTCACTTTGTGTGGAGTTTTTGACCCATTTGGAGATTGAATCTGATTTTGAGTTCTTTATGAAAGTGGTAGATCGTGATTTTATCTTTCCATAGACTCCAAGTTTGTAAAATTTGGAGTCCTGGATCAAAAGTTATGATGTTTACAAGTTTTGATATTATATATGAAGAGTTTATCGATCGGTCAGCTTGGAGTGAAATTTTGACTTAGTTAGAGGCCAAATTGATTTTCTGTCCTGCATGGAAGTTGTAGAACTTCCTTTGAGCTTTCTATCGATACCAAATTTATCAAATTTGAAGTTTTGAGTCAAAAGATATAAGTGTTAGAAGTTTGAAGGTCAGAATAGCGTGGACGACCGATCGACCCACGCGGGCAAGCGCCTCGCGCAGCCCTTCCGCATGGTCGATCGGCCAAAGTTGCCTTCCGCATCGATCGGCCAAAGTTTCATTCTGCCTCGATCGCTTTGCTTCGATCGTTCTGCCTCGGTCGTTCGGTCACGTCCGCTTTGCTTCGATCATTTTGCCTCCGCTATTGCTTTGCCTTCCGCTATGGCTTTGCTTTCCGCTCGATCGCTCTTCTGTTCGCGATCGATCGGCCTTTCTGCTCGGTCGCTATGCTTCGGTCGTTCGACCGCTCAGCTTTCCGCGCGCGATCGTTCTGCTCTTCTGATCGATGTGCCTTCCGCGCGCGATCGTTCCGCTCTTTTGATCGATCTGCCTTTCGCTAGCGCTCTGCCTTCCGCTAGCCTTCTGCTTTCTCTCTGCCCTCTGTTTTCGCTCTGCCTTCCGCTATTGCTCAGCCCTCCGCATGGTCGATTGACCGATTTTTTTTTTCCATAATGTAGGCCGGCCGACTTCCCTCCACTCTTTCGGTCATAACTTTTTCGTCCGACATCCGATCGATCTGATTTTTGAAGCATTGGATTCCTAAGATATTTCTCTATCTGTTCATGAGAATTATGAATTTTTGAGATTTAAGTGAGGATGATCGATTAATCAAAGTGAATGGGATGATCGATTAGAAGAGTATGATATGGTATCAGAGCCAGTACCCTAACCGATGGGCCAACGAGGACGTTGGGCCTCCACAAGGGAGGGGATATCCCGGTAGCACAAGGCTATGGGCTCTATCCCACATCGGTTGGAGAGGGGAACGAAGCACTCCTTATAAGGGTGTGGATACCTCTCCCTTGCAGACGCGTTTTCCCTGCCCAAACGCACCGGATCCCATCAGAACTCCGAAGTTAAACGTGCTTGGGCCAGAGCAGTACCAGGATGGGTGACCTCCTGGGAAGTCCTGTGGGAAAACTTCCTGGATGCACTACGACATCGGGAAGCAAAACCGTGAGGGTGCTTGGCACTACAGCCTTGGCCCAAAGCGGATAATATCTGCAAGCGGGTAGTCTGGGACCCAACATCTCTAGTCTTATGTTTGGTTATTTTGTCAAAGGTGTTGGCCTTACATAAGATTTTGAGATGTGCATAAAGGCATTAGATGGAGAAAAGTCGTTTCTTAAATGATTTATTCACCCAAAGGTGGTATTGTCATGAGAGATGATGGTTTGTACTCTGATCACTTTTATGTGGAGGTCTAATTGTATATATTATGTATTCAGCCCAAAGGTGTTTCATAATAAGTGTGATCAAATTTTCGATACAGATATTATATAATAGCTTTGAGTATCGTTGTTTTCTTACATTTGTGCTGATTGTTACATTGTCGTTTTGCAGTCACCTTTTCAGTCAACAGTAACAGAGTCACTATTGAAACCCTAACTGGTTTCAATATGAAGAAGTGGATAGAGGATGTATTGAATGCAATAGAGATGGCAGAAAATGGTATGGCTATACGTACAGATAAGCCATCCCCATCAGCATCTATAAGCTTAAAAGCTCATAAAGCAGCCTATGCAACTTGGGATCAATCAAGCATAATGTGTTGTATGACCATTAAGAGATTCATACCTGACCATCTGCTAAGTGGACTTCTAGAGACAGACATAGAGAAGGAGTTTCTTCATAATGTCTCCCAGAGGTGTACTATCTCATCTAATGTTAAGATAAGTGCCTTGATGAAAGAATTATTCTCCATGAGGTATACTACAGAAGGGGGAGTGATAGAGTACTTATCAACAATGATCCATCTCCACAGTAGACTGAAGATGCTTCAAATATTCCTCTTCCTAATGTCTGCATAGTTCGCCATACTATGAGTATACTCCCTCTAGAGTTTAGTAATCTAGTGACGACATATTACTTGCAGGATGAGGAATGGGACTTCAATACTTTGATTACCCATTGTATTGCTGAGGAGGAGAACTCAAATTTGTTTCTCCTATAGCCCTCGAAACAACTAAAGGGAAGGCAAATGTGAAGCCTGCTAAAGTCTAAAGTAGAAAGTCCAAATCTTCTACACATGCTAATGCTGGTCAATCCAGTGCTGGTAAAGGCCCTACAGACATGGAGAAGCCAGCGGTATAAGGCCTAAAGAAAAGACAGAAACCGTTAGGTAACTCCTTGGCTTATCAATTCATAAATCCAATTATGCTATAGCCACATCCGACTTTTGGTGGTTAGATGGTGGATCATCTAATTGAGTTACTTCCATGATGCAGGGGTTCATATTCAGGATAAAGCCAACTAAAAAGGACGAGAAAACTAATTATTGTCAATAATGACAAAGCAGAGGTAATATCTATAGGAGACGTATGTTATGAACCTTATTGCAAGGTTTATTTTGTTTTTACATGAAACATTTTATATTTAATCTTTGTATTAATTTAAGACAAAGAAGGTTAAATTTTTGTAATTAATGCTTTTGTTAAACAGTTTTTATTTAATACAAAACATATTGGAATAACTTTCTTGCTATATAGTTTATATAGAATGTGTCTTGCCCCGAATTAGATATATGAAAAGGAGAACCCTGATAAAGAATAAGTCATATATGTTATGGCATAAAGGTTAAGCAACATTTCCAGAGCTAGGGTTGAGAGAATGATTAAGGAAAACATTCTCCCAATTTTAGATTATGATGATCTAGAAACATGTGTTGACTGTTGCAAGAGTAAGTTGACTAAAATAAGAAAAAATGAGTCAACTTGTGCTTCTGGCTTATTAGGCCTGATATATACGAATATCAGTAGACCTTATAGAGTTGCATTGTGCAATTTTAGATATGTTCTGAAATTTGTTGATAATTATTCCCGTTACAGTTTATGGGTTCTTGCTTAAGGAAAAGTCTGAAGTTCTTGATGAGTTCAAGATCTTTAAGACTGAAGGTTGAGAACCGATTGAAAAATTCATCAAGATAGTCAGATCTAACTGTGGAGGAGAGTATTATGACAAACATGGTGTTTCACGACATGAAAGGTTCATTTGCCAAATTAGTCATAAGCAAAATGGTGTATTGTCAAAAGATGTAATAGCACCCTAAAGGATATGATGAAGTCAATGCAGAGCAGGACTAACCTACCTAACTATTTGGAGGGGTAGAAACCTAGCCTCGCACACATTAATGTATAAGTCTCCTACTGATGTACGTGAATATAATCCTTATGAAGGCAAATTATAAACTCGTTCTATTTATTACTGTTTAATGAATATCCCGTTCACTCTAAAGACTACGTATTTTACTGTAGAGGAAAAGGGCTATAATTATGGAATCACAAACAACTAAGTTTCTGGAATACGATGTGTATGATGGTGGTGAGCCTTCTCACCCTTTCTGACACTCGTACAGTCAAGTCTTATGGGACACTAAAACCAATGCAATTGTACAGACCCATACTTGTACAAACAGGTGTTCCTGGGACACTAAAACCAATGCAATTCCACAGGTCTACTAGAATGAGATGACTTGCTATCTCATCAGATTGCATAGTCTATTTGGATGAACAAGACTATAATATTGGACATATTGTGGATCTAGTCATTTTTACAAAAACTATTTCTGGTCACCATGTGGATTTGTGGTGGGATGCAATAAATGACGAGATGCAATCCATGAAGTATAATAAGGTATGGGAACTGGTTGATTTGTTGCAGAATTGTAAATCGTTAGTTATAAATGGGTTTGAAAGACCAAAAGGGTTTTAGGATAAATATCATCGATTTAAGGCTTGCTCAATTACCAGATGGTTCACTTAGAGAGAAAGTTTTGACTTTAATGTTACCTTCTCTCCTATATCCTCTAAGGATACACTTTGAATGATTATGAAAATTGTAGCTCATGATGATATAGAGTTACATTAGATAGCTGTCAAAACCGCTTTCTTGAATAAAAACCTTTATGAAAAAGTCTATATGATACAACCTGAAGGATTTCAAGATCTAGATATAACTGACATGGTTTGTACGTTAAGAAAATCAATATATGGTTTACATTAAACCTCCCGAAAGTGGTATCCTATATTTGATGAGGTTGCGACCTCTTTTAGCTTCATGGAAAATAAAGTTAAAAAGATGCTTGTATCACAAGATTAGGGGAGGCAAAGTTATCTTCCTATTATTGTATGTGGATCATATATTGCTCATTTAGAATAACTTGACCATGTGGCATGTGATTAAGCAACTTTTGGCCAAACAATTCGATATGAAGGACCTTGGTGAAGCATCTTTTGTCCTAGGTATGTAGATTCACCGGGACAGATCTAACACTTATTAAGCAAAACAAAGTGCATACATTGAGCTAGTGCTACAAAGGTTTAATTGTAGCACCAATATCTCATGGTAAGAGATTATCTTTAGCATAGTGCCCAAAAAATAAAATAAAGAGAGAGACTATAAGGAATGTTTCATGTTCCAATGCGGCTGATAACTTGATGTATGGTCAAGTGTGCACTAGGCCCGGACATTGCATTTACTGTTGAACTACTGGGTCGATATCTAACTAACCCAAGAATAGACCACTGGAATGCAGTCAAAGTGTTTAGATACTTAAAGGGAACTAAGGATTATATGTTGACATATAAAAAAGTCAACAGTCTAAACCTCACAAAGAATCCAGATTCGAATTTTAGCTATATGTTTAGAAGATAAGAAGTCCATATCAGGATAAAGCTTTAAGTTTGCAGATAGTACAATGTCGTGGAAGAGTGTCAAGTAGACACGGGTAACTTCCTTGACGATACATGCTATAGGGCTGCTTCACAGACGGTGTGGCTCAAAAATTGGATTTATGAGTTGCATGTAGTTGATTTAGTGGCTAGACCCACGTATAGTGATAATCTTACTGCTGTGTTATTTAGGAACAACAATGGCGATATCACAAGGTCTTAGCATTTATGGGTCAAATACTTGACATAAAGAAATTAATACAAGAAAATAAGACATTGAGGTGGAGCATATGAGGATTGAGGAAATGTTAGTCGATTCTTTAACTAAAGGAATTCGCTATTTATGTTTGAAAGACAAGTATATAGTATGGGTGTTTTAAAGTCCTTTGATACTGTTGTCTAAGGATCATTATGTTTTATCCTTGTATGATTATACATTTTGATGTATTATGACAGTATGGTAGTTCATTAATAAAGATGACCATCATTTATCCTCAATACTACGTGTTATCATACATAGTCATAATACATGTGAAAGTATTAAGATTCGTGTTGATCTTAAACATTTTAAAGGTCATTGGGCATATATACAGATTGAAATTGAGTCTATGTCATTAGGACATATATAGTTTAAAAAGATATCCATAGATTTTGACATGACATAAGAGGATATAATTTTTAATCCCATAAAGGTTCTCTAATGCAATTTAACATTCGGCTAAAGAATATAAAAGTTTTCTCTAATGCAGTTTAACATTTGGTGAGAGAAAACAAGATTTCTCTGGTGCAGTTTAGCATAAAGTTTGGAGAAATCGAGACTTACAAACGAAAGATGATCATATGGGTATCATCCTAGTTTGCCACAATCTATTTTCTCATTCATGTCAGTAAGGTATTAGATATGCGTGATTATATTGGACCTGTGTCACATATGACACATATGTTTGATATCTTTCGGTATTGAAAGCCTTACGGGACAGAATGATGGACTTTCGTTATCTTTAGATCAAATTGTGTTTTTTAAACTTGATCGATCAATACAGGAGCTTGACTTAACCAAATTTTTAAACTGATTTTTAAACTTAAGTCAATAACGTAATTAATTATTGTTTAAGAGGGAGAATATTAGAAAATTTCCCATTTGGTGGACAACAATTAATTGCATTTTAATGTTTTTTTAATAACTTATCGGTTAAGTTACATAAATTTGATCCAGATAAATATAATAAAGTGGTCCAATAAAGGGTCTAGATTAATGGGCTAAAGTTTAGGAGGAAAATAGACCTCGACCAGTATAGACCGGACCCATATCAAGCCTATGATAGGGAAGCTCAATATGGATGCTATATAAAGAGGTTAAGGTCTCCTGCAGTTGCTCATATCATTCGTAAATGTAAAGTTACTATGACCCATTTAGAGGTTCATGTTTTAAGAAAACTGCAGAAAGATATTAACGCGTCCCAGTGAGCAGAGCCCGTAAAGGCTGTAGTTGATTCATGTTCGTTTCGGCCTTGGAAAGCTCATTCCAAGTTATAGAATTGAAATCAAGTATTTTCTACATTTCTTCGTTTATTTCCCTTTCACGTTATCTAGGACACGTACTAAGACTTATGATACGTGTTACAAAAGTCCGTTCTCCTTGGTGTTTCATAAGCTTCTTGATTGAAAATTTTCTTTCCTATAAAAAAGCAACATATAAACTAGTTTTCTATATCTGTAAATTCTTTTTACTATTCTACAAATAAAAAAGTTGGAAGTAAAAAAATGTTACATACATAAGTTGTTAAAGTTCATTTAAAATTTTAATATCACAATCTTTAGTTTATAATACTTTAACCAATATTTTACAAAATAAAATTCTTCTTATTGCGTGCTTGATCTTGATGTAATATTTGATATTGTCTTATATGGAATTTTAAATTGAAATTTTGGTTATTATAATTATAGTAAAAAATAATTAAAATATTTTAAAACATTGAAAAGGATAAATTTTTTCTTTAATCTCATTAATGTTCTACAATAATTTAACTTTATTGTTCATGGTACAATAAAGTTATACCATGAATTTGTTGATGTATTGATTAATACATTGATCCACTAATGTGTAAAATGATTGATGAATACTATTATTTATATAATAAATAATAATTATATCAAATATAAAGAATAATAAAGTTTCATGACTTTATAAGTATTACAATAAGAGTTTACGTGGAAGAACACAATCAACTAAAAGTGAACATAAAATATTCGATTAAATGAAGTTTTAAGTTTTTCATTTCTTCTATTCTTTTAATATTACTTAGATTTGATGCGGATATTAGATTTTATATATGTAATATAAATATATAAGTATATAACTGTAAATATTTTAGTTTTATGTTTCACTTTTAGTTGGTTGTGCTCCTCAACATAAACTCTTGTTGTAATGCTTATAAAATCATAAAACTTTATTATTCTTTATATTTGATATAATTATTATTTATTATATAAGAAATTATAATATTTTAAGTACCGCATATTATCATTATTTTTATATTTATATGATGATTAAATAATCTTTTTTATATTAATTATAATTATTGTTTATATATGAAATATGTGAAAAGTAATATTAATATATATAAATAGATTATTGTTCAAATTTCTATGATTATAATTTTTAGATACGTAGTTGAAGTAAAATTATAAATTATATAACACAATATTAACAGATTTGTTTAATTTTTAAAAAATTAAAAATTATTTTATAATTTTAAAAAATTACTCAATACCTAATATTGAATGATAATTGTATACTGCTGTACTAAAATCAAATCGGATACTATATTACTACTATATTCGTAATATTAGACTATTTTTATGAAATTTAGGTATGTAAAAGAATTTACAAAATGTGGTTGAAAGGACGGGAAAATCAAAATGACTTAAGTCGACACTAAGCAAGTAAAAATCTTTTTCTAAATTTTAAGAATTCTGTGCAATTTAAAGGTTATGTTTTACAAACAGACAAGAAAGATAAGCTCTTTTCTTTATTCTTCTTCAATAATTAAAAAATTCTCATTTTGCGCTTAAATCAACGGGGTGATTGTTTTGACAATATACCAAAAAAGAAAACCCAATTTTGTGTAGTAGAGAGAGGTCTCCTTCGTTGTTCTATGCAAAGTTCCTATCCCCACCTATCATCACCTCCAACTCTCTCTCTCTCTTTCCTCTCTCCTTCCAAACCAATAAATCTGCAGTCTTTTATCCTCATCTTCGTTTTCTGATCCATTTTGTTGACCTCTATATCTTGTTTCTGTATCATCTTCATGAAAGTTTTGATCTTTTGATGTGCTGATTGGCTTCTGGTTGTTATACTGCTGCTCTTTTGTTCTCTCATCTTCTGAAAACCATGAAGAGAGCAAGAAGAGGAGAGACTTCAGCAGCAGTTAAACACGCCTTCGGTGAAACCAACGGATCTGCCAATCCTGGTCTGACAAGTGTTGTTGTCGTCGACGGTAAAGACGTCAAGTATAGAGGTGTACGGAAGCGACCGTGGGGCAGATTCGCTGCAGAGATCAGAGACCCTTGGAAGAAGACAAGGGTTTGGCTTGGGACCTTCGATTCTGCCGAGGATGCTGCGCGCGCCTACGACGCCGCGGCTCGGAGCCTCCGAGGTCCCAAGGCCAAAACCAACTTTCCCATCTCGCCGTTGTCGCCGTTCGGCCATCAGAACCCTCAGCCGGAAGCTTTTATCGATCAAAGATTGTATTCTGCTAATGGGTTTCATGAAAATAGCGCTTTGAATCCTCAGAGGCCTACGTCTAGCAGTTTGAGTAGTACTGTTGAGTCTTTTAGTGGGCCACGGCCGCCAGCGTTGATGACGGCCGCGTCGAGTGGTGGTCCGAGGAAGTATTATCCCCGGACGCCACCGGTTGTGCCGGAGGATTGTCACAGCGATTGTGATTCGTCGTCGTCGGTTGTTGTTGATGATGGAGATGCTGGAACGACGTCTTCTTTGTGCGGGAGCAGCAAGTTACCTTTGCCTTTTGATCTCAATTTCCCACCATCTGATCGAGTTGAGTTTGTTGGTGATGATGATGATATTTTCCACTGCACTGCTTTGTGCCTCTGATGATGACTATGGTGAACACCGGTGTTTCTATGTTCGTTTATGATGAAAAAGATTTCAACTTTTTTTGTCTTTCTTTGCTCTGTTCTTGAGCCGAAGGAGAAGAAAGAAAAAACAAAAAGGACAAAACTTATGGGATTAGATTTTAAGATGAAACGATCTTAAATTCTATGTTGAGTTATGCACCCTTGATGAGTGAAGATACATTTTTATGGTACCCCCACTTGTTTCCTTTTCTTTTTCTTGCCGATCTTGTCTATTAGACAATCATGGATTATTCTCAACTACTGATTAGTGATTATACATCCTTCTCTGTAAATAAAACGAGATGCTTAATCTTTTTCTTTTCTTTTTATTTGTTCTTGATCCAAAGTTACTTGATTTACAATTTTATGCCGGGAAAGTTTTAAGTTTTAGTAGCTATCGATCTCGTTCTTTTCTGTCATTGATAGATTAGTTATGGTTGCATAGATTGTTATATTCAGATTGAATTTGGATCTCGCCTAGCATAGTTGGTCCTAGTAACGGGAAAGAGCTGTGGCTGAGTGATGACGAGCAGAAATAGCTTGCTATTTTGCTGATCTTGCAAGAATGTGCGGTAGATGATGCCTTTTCATTGTTGTTTAATAGATCTTAATTTCCTGAAACTCATCGACCCCCTTTTTTGTTGTCGTGTTTTCCACTCTACTTTTGTTTAGGCTCACTGATATTAGCGGAAAATCTGTTCTCTTAGTAGTTTGTAACAAACAATAGATCTGGTTTAGTGCTCTGCATAAAGTTCTGATTTTGGTATTAATCTTGTATTTGGTGTTGCCAATCCAATAGTTTATTCTCGGTTGTTGTTGAGAAACAAAGTTGGAAGGTGCAATGGTGCTTCTTACTCATCCGGCCACTTGATGCCGCCCATTGTTGAAGCTGATGGTCCAGGTTATGGTTTGCTGATGGTTCAGATTGGGATGTTCATTACCTTACTTGATGCCGCCCATTGTTGAAGCTGATGGTCCAGGTTATGGTTTGCTGATGGTTCAGATTGGGATGTTCATTACC
>JAOQMQ010000005.1:18606479-18617807 GCA_027563845.1 Erythroxylum subrotundum | reverse complement strand
TATTTGTATAAGTCAAAATTCATATGCATATATTAGCGAATACTCAATTATTCAAAGCATATAATGTACTGTAAATTTCTAAATTTTCTAACCCCTAACATGGGGTGTTACACATATGATAACCAAAGATAAAGATGCTTTTACACCCATATATAAA
Source organism: Erythroxylum subrotundum (assembly GCA_027563845.1). Classification (NCBI taxonomy): domain Eukaryota; kingdom Viridiplantae; phylum Streptophyta; class Magnoliopsida; order Malpighiales; family Erythroxylaceae; genus Erythroxylum; species Erythroxylum subrotundum. Next base: position 18,617,650 of record JAOQMQ010000005.1, on the reverse strand, counting down.
ATGAGAACAAAAGCTATAAATCCTTTTAGAATCTATTTAGATATATATTGCATCCATAATATAAAAGAAACAATAGATAAATGGGAAACTGCTTTAGGAGTTGCTATTACTATTCATAAAATGGATTATGAAACAACTAAATAATTTTTAGAAAAAACTTTAGTCAACAACTCCCTTAGATTATGGAAAATTTTATATGAAAACTCAAAAACTATATATTTAATCAAGAAAATGATATAACAAATCTAATAACTTGAGTAACTGAAAATTTTTAATAGAATTTGTTAGAGAAGGAAATATTTTAAAAGATACAACTACTATAGGAAATATGTTATAGCATTATGCAATTATGTTATGTGATATGTGTGAAATTAATAGATATATTTTTATTTTCTTAGACAAATATTACCATATTTATAATCGATTCAATAATACACAAATTTATTTAAAAATGTTTTACTCGAAGATCCCTTATCCTTAGGGAAATAAATTAGAGGCAACTTATAATTCGGGATAGCAAAAACGACTTGATCGACCTATGGTCAATAGGCCAAGCCTGAGTTGACCAGACTTCAAGTCAAGCCTCGTGCCTATTGTGAAGCAAAATGTTTGGACTTGGGTTGGCCTCAAGCTTGGTCCGAGCCTAAGGTTGACCCAAGGCTTGACTGTCTAAATTGAAAAAACAATGTTGTTTTGGTTTAAAAGAAAAACAATATAAATTTAAGTAGTAACCAATTAAATAGATTAACCAAAACAACATCGTTTTGCTTCGTTTTAAGTAGTAAACAATTAAATAGATTAAGTAAAACAACGTCATTTTGCTTTATTTTTATTTCTTCCTTCACCTTTCCCTCTGTCTCTCACGTCTCACTGTCACTCTCACTCATGGCGTTCTCTCTCATTGTCTCTGTCTCTCTCACCACACCACCAGTCGCTAGCCACAACAACTATCACGTAGTCAAGTTAAGGCTTGTATTTTAATACAATACATACATATTAATCATAATTGAATATATATATATATATATATATATATTAATCATAATGTTATTCAATTATGATTATGAATAATATATCTATTTTTATGTTGACTGTTTCATATGGATGAGTATATTCCTTCAGTAGAGTTTTCTAACTTAGTACCGGAGATAGAAGTGGAAACTTCTAATCTTCTAGCAAGTGAAGGTAGGAAGTTCAACTCAAACTCAATTGAAAAGTGAAGTTTGTAATCATTTCAATAAAACTACATCAACGGACAGAGTAGAAAAATCTGAATGTAAATATTGTTAGAAGATGTTGGCTGGGATTTCAAAAAGAGAAACCTCTCATTCAAAAAGACATGTGCATTCATGTAGTAAAAGGAAGATGTATTAGGAGGTCAAACATTTTTGAACCCTAACCTTATGAGATTGAAGAATGAAATGACCACAACATTTTATGATAGCAACAAGTCAAGGTTTTTGAGGCTTCTATAGTAATTGGTGATGAAACATCCATTATCTATAGCTGATGCCAAAAAATTTAGGATATTTTGCAACTCACTACAACTAACCTTCAAGGTTCCAAGTGGGAATACATTGAATAAGGACTTTATGAAGATTTATGAAGATAAGAAAAAAGAGGTTTTAAGAGCATTGTCAAGTAATGAAGGACGGATTGCCATTACAATAGACATGTGGACAGTCGATAACTAAAGAAGGGTTATATGACAGTGAAGATACATTACGTTAACAATAATTGGACTTTACGTAATAAAATTTGGAGGCAATTTATATTCTTTAATATTATTATCATTTACTTTTTTATTATCTTATGATTGATGTTGGTAATATTTGTACATGATAGGTTCATTTATATGTCGACACCGCATATAAGTGAAAGATTATCAAATGTGTTAGGAGACTGTTTGATAAATTTTAATATCAATAGTAAATTATCCACCATAACAGTCGACAATTATAGCACGAATGATGTTATAATTCAAAAGTTAAAGAATAAGATACGGGTTATGAGCTTATTAGTTAGTGGAAGGTTATTCCATATGTGTTTTTTTGCGCATATTCTAAACTTGATTATAAAGGATGTATTGGATATCATAAAAGAAGGAATATATTCGACTAGGAATAATGTAGTATATTGGAATGCAACATCTAAAAGAGTTGACAAATTTAAAGAAACTACACGATTTCTATGCATTCCGAGTATGAAGATGTTAGATTTGGATTGTCCAACCAGATAAAACTCAACCTTCAAAATATTGGAGTCGACAATCCAATGTGTTGATGTGTTTACTAGGTTGAGACAAAGAGACTATCAGCACACTTGCATGCCTATAGAAGAGTAATGGGAGTTGGACTTTGTGAGAAGTTGGAATTATTTTATAATGCGACTGAAATGTTCTCGGGAACAAAATATCTAACTTCAGACTGTTGTTTTGGCACTATGAGTGAGATAAAGAATGCTTTACCTGATTGGATGTTTGATTCCAATGAGATTATTTGGGCTATGATTGAGGAGATGATGGAGAAGCTGAATTCTTATTTGGATGTTTGATTCCAATGAGGTTATTCGGGCTATGATCGAGGAGATGATGGAGAAGCTGAATTCTTATTGGTCTATAGATGGACATATTGTTGTAGTCTTATCTATGTTGGACCCGAGATACAAGATGGAGTGAGTTACTTTTATATGTAATGTGTTGTATGGTAATTGAGCCCGAGAGCTTGAAGATGTCATTAAACAATTATAGTATAAATTGTTTAATTATTATTAACTCAGAATGGACAAAATTCATGATTAGGATCATAGTAGTTCAGGCTGTTCACTCCGGATTTAGTTTTAAGTTCAGCCCCATCTTCTAAGAGTAGTTTGTTACTTTCGCTTTCAAATTTTATGAAAGAAAAAGGGCTACGAACAATATGACGGAATTACATAAATATTTGACCAAAGATTGTGTGACCGAAGATGAAAGTGTGCATTTTGATGTATTATTATGGTGGAAGAGTTATGAAAATAATTTTTCGATTATGCAAGTAATTTTACAAGACTTATTAGCAATTACATCATCCATTGTTACTTTGGAGTCTACTTTTAGCACTAGTGATCTGGGTTATTAGTCCTCGTCGTGCTTAATTTCATCCTTGTACTGTGGAAACCCTTACATGTGCCCGAAGTTGATTAGATGATGAATATATTAAGGATAGATTACTTTCTTTTTGATATATCAATTTCATCTATTTTTTTATATTATCTTAACTAATATTGTTGTTAAATTTTTCTTTAATACAACCATTTGTATTAATGTGGAGGTGACTAGTCATACTTATCGATCAAGTGGATATTATTTTGATAAAATATTTAAAGACGAAGGTGTATTTAATTATTTGTTAATTATTAATTATTACAATGTCCTTAATATTCCTTTAATTTTAATATTACATAAATATAATGTTTGTACATATATATAAAGTGATACAAACTATTGATAATCTTGACTACAATGATTAACTACTCTCGTAGTCTATCTAATCGCTACCCTCTCCAATCTCAGTATCTAGTATCCAGTCTCCATAACGATTTTATCTTGCTGTTTTTTTTAATCATTTTTGGTAAAATGATTTAGATAATCATTTATGTACAATTAGGATTACTATAATTAATGAATTTTGTTTCTTTTTCATTTGATAAATATATGTAGTTTTTATAAGTTCATTTTATCAATTCAATAATGGCCTCATCTTTCATAATTTTTAAAATTTTCTTTTATTTTAAGGTTCACAAAAGCTTTAAAAAAACCAAAAGGTCCTTAGTTGTCTCTCTTCTTATTCCTATGGTTAAGCTAACTTTTTCATTTTTATTTTACAACTAATTTACAACCTCTATCCTTTCTCTCTTTTTTAATTAATTAATTATTTAAGTAAAATTTCTTATAAGCTTCCTTATAACTTTTTTCACTCTAAGTAAACATTCTCGAAAAGTATCCCAAATGTTAAAAATAAGTCAATTTCTCTTTATTTATTTAAAATTCTGAATAAATCTAATTAATACCAAATTAAAATAAATATAATTAAAATATAATTAAATAAATTAGTAACTAACTATATTTCGTTACGAAAAATATTCATAATTAAAATTTAATAAAAATTCAAAAATTGGAAAAGATAAATAGAAAATATAAATGAAAAATATAAACGGAATATAAGAAAATGTAAATAGATATGATCAAAATAATTTTAATACAAACTATTTTTGAAATTAGTAGAAAAAAGAATATAATAATAGTTACAAATTTCTTCATATTCATTTTATCAATGTATGTAAGTTTTTATATATTTATTCATGATAAAATCTCAAATTTTCTTAATCAATTGTTGTAACTATCATTAATTGAATTGATCACTTTAATTGTAATCTTTTTCTTTCATTTACTATAACCATATCCTCCTTTATTAATGAATTTTGTTTCATCTTATTCATTTTATCAATATATGTAAGTTTTTATATATTTATTTATTATAAAATCTCAATTTTCTTAATCGATTGAAATTCGTAACTATAATTAATTGAATTAATCAATTTAATTATAATCTTTTTCTTTCATTTCCTATAATCATATCATCCTTTATTAATGAATTTGTTTTCATCTTATTCATTTTATAACTATATGTAAGTTTTTATATATTCATTCATTATAAAATCTCAAATTTTCTTATTTTTGTTAATCAATTGAAATTTTTAACTTCAATTAATTAGATTAATCACTAATTTTAATCTTTTTCTTTCATTGCCAATAATTTTATCCTTAATTATTAATTAATTTAATTTTAAATTTAAAAATTAAAAAATGGGGCCTGCTCGAGCCCAATCGAGCTTTTGACTTATTGAGCCCGATTTGGCCCAGGCCATTTCTTCCTCTATTCTTAGAAAAAAGAATCTCCTTTTAAAAAGATAACTAAAGTGAATGATGTGATGCTGCTATATTACTAAAGAAAAGTAAAGTAAAGAGATAAAGAAAAAATCTTCATTATGTTGTTATAATTTAAAAATGCCTACTATGATAAGATGTAATAGTTGTTATTATTATAATAGGATAAAAAGAAATATTTTAAGAGACATAAAGCAAAATATTATAAGAAAAAAGAAGGATACAAACGTAGAAAATCTATGTTTAGAAGAAGTAAGAAAAGAAATAAAAAGATAAGTGAATGTAAGTGCTATTATTGTAAAGAAAAATGATACTGTGCTAATGAATGTCGTAAAGATTTAATAAAAATAAAAATTGAAATAGATGATGAAATAAATGAAATGATAGAAAATGAAGATTTTATTAAAATTAATACTTTTGAAGAATGCTCTTTCGAAGAAAACATTTTTATAGTAACATATACAAAATATGAAGAAACTTCAACTTTTGAAATAAATGAGTGAAATAGAAGAATCTTCTAATGTTGAAATAGATGCTCAAACAGTAGGTACAATTGTAGAAACATCTGAACAATACGGAGATTACAGTCAAGAAACTCTTATCGATAGAAAAATGCTTTAAAAGATCCAGAATACTATGTTTTCTATAAATTCTTATAGTGGATTTAAAATGACATTATTAGAAAAAAAAGGTTTAATAAACACCACATGTTTTATGGTATTAATCTTAAAGAAAAAGCCTTAAATATTAGTTTAATTACTAATAAAGTGATGATTCCTCTGTTATCTAAAAAAGATATTTCTCAAAATTTTGATCACATTCCCAAAGAAATTAGGGAAAAAGTAGGATGGGGCATATAGGATCCATACAAATGATAATTAGATCTACTTCTAGAGAAGGAATAGATAGTCCTCTAAATTTAGCAATAGTAGATGAACAAATTCGTAATAGAAAAGAAACTTATATTGTAATTTTGAACGGAAATTTTCGATATCAAAAACTTTTGTTTAATATCTATCCTAAGATTGGTTATAATATACAAGATAAATATTTTAGTAGGAAACTATCTTTAATTCAAGACTTTAAAAGAAACGATTTAATTAAAGATAGTAATATACAATATTCTATTACCTATATGATATCTTATGCCTTATCTAATACTCATCATACATAATGTTTTGCATAAAAGATATTATTGACTTAAATTTTTTTCTTCTGAAGTTGAAAGAATATATCCTCCTTATATAGCAAATGTAAAAGAGAATGAAGATGATTTTTCATTAGATTTACAACAAAAAACCTTAATAACTTCTCACAATAAATTATTACCCAGATTATCTTATTCATAAACTAGTATTTTGAGTAATCAAAGATATGCTAATACTTTGATAATAGCAGACATAAAGTTCAAACTATAAAAATAAAGGAGAATATTTTGATGGTACAAATCATGTTCCCTATAACATCTTAATTGATACTGGGGCTAATGGAAGTTACATTAATCATAATCTACTACATAATTTGATAAGTTTCTAACTAAATGAACTTTATCGATATATAAATTTCAATGATAAAATACATCAGATAGACATTGCCATAGAAACCACTATTAAGATATGAGACAATAAAATACTTATAAGCAATGATTTAAAAATTGGTCGATTTATATTTATAACCTTTTTGAGTAAAAGCTGACCGATTTTTTTAAAACTGTCTTGTTTTCTTTTAAAACTGGTTAATAAATCACTCAGTCACCTTTTAGAGCATGTGGGACCCATATTTTTAAAAAATGTGGGAGCCACCTCAAATAACAAGTTTCTCCCTCCTCTCTGTGCACACCAACCCATATTCATCATTCTCTGTGTCAATGTTTTGACATTTCATTACAATGTAGGAATTTCAATAAAATTTTTCCTTTTTAAGTCTTTCACACAATTTAATTAATAAATTATAATTTTAAAATTATAATTTTTATTTATGTCTGTATATTTTAATTAAAATTTTATTTTAAATTATTATTTTAAAATAAATTACTATTTTTGTCCTAAAAAATACTAAATTTATTTAATCTCACTAATAAGTTATATTTGTCAAAATTTAGTATCTTTATTTATCTCCTTATATTTTAATTGAAAAATTTTAAATTATTATTGTTAAAAATTAATTCTTATATTTATCATGAATTTGTTTAATAAATTAAATTATTAATTAGTATATATAAGTAAATTTGCTTAAAATAATTTAAAAACTTGTTAAAAATAATATTTAAACTATAAAGAGTATATTTAAAGGAAATTAAAAAAGAAGTTAGAATAAAGTTAAGAGTCATTCTTATTCACTTTCTTTAAACATATTTTAACTTTTATGGGCCTTTAAATAAATGATAATATAGAAATACAATTTTTATTTTTATTATTAGTTTAAAATTTACGTTAGATTTAATTTTAGTTTAAATTATTAGATTTATTATATATTAATAGGCATTATTAGTGTATTTTTATTTCAATAAAGTATTTTATTTTATACTAAAATTTTACCTATTCTTATAATTTTTATTCTTATTTATTATATATCAGTTTTATAATGGTTTAATACCGGTTGAACCTCTAAACCTTAAACCTTTTCTTTGACCGGCTCGATATCCGATCCGGTTTGTAAAACATTGCTTATAAGACTATTAGTTGAAAAATGAAAGATTCAATTTAAAGATAATGATAGGAACTAGTTTTCTAAAAAAAGCTCAACCTTATAAGATAGCTCAATGTGGAATACAACAATCTTATAACAATAATGTAATATATATTCCAAGATAATGACTACTCCAATTAGCACTTATAAAGATTATAGAGCTGAGTACTTTGCTGCCTATATAGATAGTAGAGCTAGTTCTTGTTTATGTAAAGCAAGTTGTTTTCCATTACAATATCATGAAACCTTAAAAAATATAATAGAATTAGATATTTCTAATAATAAGATACATTTATCCAAAGGTATTGATTGACGTAAAGAGTAATAGTTAATATTAAATAGTCGTAAGTGAACGGCGTAGCTATAGCTAGTACGGTAAGACGGTAAGTACTAGTAATTATTGTTGTTTTATTATCTGACCTGTAGATTGATTGTAATTTTAATTAAGGAAACTAAAATTTAACAATTACAGTAAATAAGCAGCACAAATCTAAGCAAAGGATTGATGATACTTAATTAATTATTGATATCAAATGATTAGTACCTAGGATTTGAATCACCATAAAGCCTTAACTTATTGATTCCTAAGGAATGCTAGTAGCTAACCTTGAGTCTATCAACACCTAATCCTAAGGTCTCTAAACAAATTACTCAGGTTAAAACTTATAGGATTGCCTTACTGTGTTATAAATCCCTTTATTAGGTTTGACCCTAAGCTAGAAGATTTATGTCACCCTATCTTTAGGATTGCAATAAACTCTTTTCAATTATTGTGGATCTATCCAAACCTAGGATTTCTCAATCGCTAAGTATGAAATCAGAGTAAAGTCTAAAAATCATATTAATAGACTGTAATAAGAACAAATAATCGGATCTCAATAATCAAAAAATACAATTGCAATCACAAATTAATCAAATCATTCTTCGAAATCAACTAGGGTTCATCTGATCTAGATATTAATCAAAAATTTAGCTATAGATCAGTGAACACGAAATCACATCCATATAGAAATCTCCTTGTACATTCTCTATTGTGTATTCTGACAATGTAGACGTCCGATCTTGAGTTATGATGAATCTCTCAATAAAAATACCATGTCTTTTGCTCCTCAAGCTTCGAATCACCTCTAGGATCACCTCTGAATATCTCTAGACGTTCCCAATTGTTCTCTCTCCTTATTTAGCTCCAATACTTTGAATTTATAAGAAAAAATTGAATTTTGGGTTATGCACGCTTGTGTTCACACCCCTGCGCATAAGCGTTCATAATCGAGGTACGTCGAATATCGCAAAAGTGCATGGTTGTGCATTTCTTCCAATTTGTTGTTTTTTCAGTTTTAGTCGCGTTTTTGTCCGGTTTCTTCTCCTTTTAGCCCACAGAGTCAATTATAACTTGTAAACACAATTGAAGCATATTAAGTACCAAATATATAATAAAAGTATCAAATATTAAGCAAAATACATCAAATATAGGTGCCAAAATATAGTCAAATATTTATCTATGAAACATCCCCACACTTAAGGTTTTACTTGTCCTTAGGCAAACCATAATCAAAATTATAAATTTCACAACATCAATCCTTCACCAATTTCAACCTGTCCATTCATACTATACATCATTATATCCTAAATTAACATACAATCAGAGTCAAGTTATCATAGAATTAACTTCTTAAGTAATATTAATAGTAATCACATCAACAATCGCATTGAAATCAAAAGCATAACTCTTTACACCCTCATCAAGATTTCACTTAATTCGCTCAAGTGTTTAGGGTGAAAAGTATCAAAACTCTCAATCAATGCATAGTAAAATTCTTACCATAGGCTTACAGTAAAATTACATCTCCACCACTTATGTACAAACTAGAAACAAAAATCAAAAGGTCTTTGTAGAGGTTGTAATAGGGCTTATGTAAGGTATGATTGAGATAATAAAAAGGTTGAATTGAAGGAAATTTACTACAAAATATATTTCAAGACTTGTTTACAAATAAACATAGGTCTTTTCATTGCAAAACTAATAGTACTACATACTTTTTTTCCCTCTTTTTTCTTTCTTTTCTTTCTTCTTCTTCTTCTTTTTTCTCGTACCTTCTTTCTTTTATACTTTCTTTTTCACAATAAACATTCAGTACTACATTTCAAGAAATATTGGACCTTTCACAAATTTCAAGTCTCAACAAGTAAATAATGCTAATAACTTTCAAGGTTCAAAATAATAACAGGTCTTCAAAGAAAAGTAGGAATAAGGCTTAATATGTGAGTTTAATAAATGAAAAAGGCTAAGGCTCAACTTGGTTATTTCTAAAGGTCAATTTTTGGGTATGATAATTTTCAAAGAAAAAGGCTTAAACAAATTGGTAAATCTAAGTGCCTTTATCATATTAACATTACTAATTTTTACAAATATGGTCTCAATACGCATAATAAAAGCAAGTTCTAGAATTATCCTTCTTTACATGTGATACTCACATGAAAGAATAACAACTTTAAAAATTTTGAAAATTTGCTCTTAGCCTCAAAAGCTCAAGAAAAAGATGGGTATATGTGTGTAAATAATATGCAATATCATTCCACTTGAAAATTTCAATGGTTACAAAAAATATGACTTAAAAAACTAATTTCATTGTAACCATCATCCTTTTGCATATCAATTCAAATCAATATTCAACAAGGAAATATAGTATTTATGGACAAATTCAACCAATTCAAGATATCAGTTAATAAAACTTATAATTAGAATTATAATCAACTTGAAGAAATCAGTTAAAGATTTGTTAAACCCATCCCCACTCTTAAAATTGGACATTGTCCTCAATGCACATAATATAGTGAAATATTCAAGTAAGAGTGTTTAGTACTTTCCTGATTGAGGTGATTTCTTGATTTTGGCCCATCCAATATTAACCTAAACTTGAAAACATAAAATAAAAGAAAGGATAAAAAGAAATAAACAAACTAGGAATTAAAAATAACATAATTGAAATTAATTAAACAGTCGTAAAAATACGAAAGTAACATAACAAAAAAGAAAATCCTAAATCTTAGGTTGCCTCCAAAGTAGCACTTCTTTTACGGTCACTAGCTCGACGTAATCTTTTGCTCACGGCGGTTCAAACAAATCATGTGATTGTAGTGTTACTATAGGTTTCATAACCTAAAAGTAAGCTACCTGACTGTGCTTTATACCATCTTTCTTCCTTGTCTTCTTCTTTGGTTATTCTTTCGAAGTTGTGGCTTTTCGGGTAGGTCCTTGTGAGTATAACTTTGCTCAACTTTTTCACAAGATCCCGTTATCTTGATAATGTCCACAAATTTAAAGGGATTTCTTTTACCATCAGCCACTTTAAATGAAACCCTCTCGTCCCCCACTCTTAGAGTTAACTCGCCTCCATCAATGTCTATAAGAGACCGGGCTGTGGCTAAAAATGGTCTTCCCAAGACAATGGGTATTTCTACTGTAGCGCCCCTTACCGTAGGGTACACACCGGGACACCCGAAGGTCATTCCGGTCTATATCCTACGATAAAGGTGCACCACGATCGATCACTACTAA
>JAOQMQ010000005.1:18588337-18600078 GCA_027563845.1 Erythroxylum subrotundum | reverse complement strand
CTCATTTAATGGCTACTTTATGATTGATTAATGAAAGAAGTGATGCATTGGATGCTATTCTCTTCTTCCATTCCATGTATAACCGAAATTGAGTGTGTAAGAAAGAGTTCTTGTATGGTTTGACTCTCTCACTCCTTTCATGCATGAGTGAGCCGAAATTACCAAGAGATGAGTCTCATTTTTGGTTCATTTTCTTTTAAGAAAATCTCCTCCAAACTTTTCTTCTCCTTTCCTACCAAATGATTTTGTTAACCTAGTTGTCCTAGAAGAACAAGAGGTAAATCAAATTAGTTGAGGATACAACAATAAGGAGAAGATAGATTGTTAAAGGAAAAGATTCAAAAGCAAAGGTTTTGGATACAAGAAGACGGAGAGGATATCATAGCGAGGAATTAAAGCTGTAGCAAAGGAGTCGGTAATACTCTTCATCTTGTTTATGTTTATTATTATCCTTATACCATATCATGTATGGATCGGCATGATGATTTGGATATGTTGCTTCCCTTGCAAAGATGATTTCTAAAAAGTTTTGAAATCTACTGGTTCTCCAAATATAACATGCTTTCTTTTTCCAATCCAACATCATGTGTGTTTTTTTATGGTTGGAATTGTTTATGTGAGTTGAGAAATTGGGTTTGAAAGTTGGAATTGTTTGTGTAAGTTGATTAAATTTTAATGTAATTTAGGCACTGTTAATTTATGAAGAAAATTAATGCAATGAAAAAATTTGGATTTGAAAGCTGGAATTGTTTGTGTGAGTTGGTTCAATTTCAATGTAATTTAGGCACTCTCAATTTATGAAGAAAATTAATGCATTGGAAAATTTGGGTAAGAAACTAATAATGTTGATTAAAATTGGTGAATGAAAGATTATTAAATTAAAGTTAGGAATTGGGATTTTAGTAACAATGTTGATTAAAATTAGTTAAGAAAACAAACTAATTTTAAGCATTGCAAATTGAATTGTATAAGTAAAGAAAATATATTAGTTTATAGTTAAGTTAAGAGATTACATAAAGTAAGTTGTAAACTTATAGTTATAAGTTATGGTTGAAATTGAATATGTTATAGTTGTGAGTTTATATCTTTTGTTTATGGTTAAATGATGTAATTATACAAAATGAGTTATGTTATATAAGATGTATATGTATACTGTGTATGTTGAATACTTAAATTGTTAGTTTTTGACTTATCAGTGATTTGTGTTTGATGTAATCGAATTGTGTATGATGTAATCATACAAAATGAGTTATATTATATAAGATGTATATGTGTATTATGTAATTGTGTATGTTGAATACTTGAATTGTTGGTTTTTGCATTATTAGTGAATTGTGTTGGATGAAATTGAATTTTGTATAATATAATCATACAAAATGAGTTATATCATATAAGATGTATATGTGTATTGTCCAATTATGTTAGTTTGGACTTTTAAGTTAAACAATACATATTTTGCGATAGTAGTTGATAATGAAATTATATGTTCTTTATTTTGATATGAAGCTATTAAGTTAAATTTGATATATGTCTTAATTTACTTTTACAAATAAATGGAAGAAAGTTTAAGTACTTTTGATTATTCAACTGCTTCAGGAAGATACAATGATCCAAGTTGGGTTTATGCTGGATTGGTCCCGAAATGAAGAACCATACCATTTGCTTGTTTTGTAATAAGCATTTGCAAGTTGAAGGAATCACCATATTAAAGAAGCATTTAGTTGGGGTTCAAGGTGATGTGGAGCTTTTTTAAAAAGTGAGCCATGATGTGAAATAGAAGTGAAGACTTTGCTTGAAGAGTATCATCACGAGAAAGATAGAAGGCAGAGATTAAATTACGAAATTGCTAGTGGAAGTTTGTTTGATGGGTTTATGCTGGATTGGTCCCAAAATGAAGAACCGTACCATTTGCTTGTTTTGTAATAAGCATTTGCAAGGTGAAGGAATCACCGTATTAAAGAAGCATTTAGTTGGGGTTCAAGGTGATGTGGAGCTTTTTTAAAAAGTGAGCCATGATGTGAAATAGAAGTGAAGACTTTGCTTGAAGAGTATCATCACGAGAAAGATAGAAGGCAGAGATTAAATTATGAAATTGCTAGTGGAAGTTTGTTTTTTGGTGCTCAAGATGATAGTGGGAATGTTAAAGGTGGTAGTATTCATACTTAATAAGAAGTGAATGTTGCATCTGGTGTTTAGAAAAGAAGAAGACATGTGCCTAATTTTTTTCAGCACGAACAACTCCTGAAGCTTAACCTTTAAATCATGGTGCCTTACAATCAAAAGAAGCGGCTCGTAATGTAGATATGAAAATGGTTAGATGTTGGTATGATTCATGTATAACATTCAATGCTTCCTAGTTTTATTATTATCAACCTATGGTAGATGACGTTGCCTTTTATGATCCAGGATACAAAGCTCCTTCAATTGATGATTACTGAAGTAAACTTTTGAGTAGCTCTGTTTATGAAATTAAAAGTTATTTAGGCTATCTTTAGGTGTTCAATCATGTGTGATGGTTGGACAAATAGAAGACATAAGCCTATTATCAATTTTTGGGTTTATTCTGCAAAAGGGCTCAATTTTTTTAAACTTTATTGATGTATCTGGCCTTGTTAGGAATGTTGATACTTTATTTGAAATATTCGATGAAGTTATGAATGAAGTTGGGCCATAAAATATTGCTTAATTCATTACTGATAATGATTTCACTTATAAAATGGCTGGAAGAAGATTACAAAGCAGGAATAGTTCTTTTTATTGGACTCCTTGTGATGTACATTCTATTGACTTGATCTTAGAAAATATAGGGATGCTAGTTATTTCCCTATTATTGGTGAAACTATGCAAAAAGCAAAAAAATGTGACCAAGTTCATTTACAATTGTGCATGAGTCTTAAATTTAATGAAAAAGGATTTCACTAATGGTAGAAATTTGTGTCGTCCTATTGTTACAAGATTTGCAATAAATTTCTTATCACTTCAATGCTTTATTATGATGAAGAAAAAGTTAAGACAAATGTTTACAAGTGAAAAAGTGAGTTGCATCTCAGCATGTTAAGTCTAATACTAGATTGTAGGTTTCCAAAATTATACTTAAAGATACTAAATTATGATCCTAATGTCAATTTGTTATCCGAGTTTGTGAGCCTTTGGTGAGGGTACTTCATCTGGTTGATAGTGATGAAAAGTCAACAATGGGTTATTTTTATGATGTCATGGAGAGGGCAAAAGAAACAATCAAGGCCAATCTAAAAAATAGAACTTCTTTTTACACATCTTATCTTACAATCATTAATGAGAGATGAGAAAAGCAACTTTACTCCTGTTGTTTGCAGCTAGGGTATTTATGAATCCTAGTGTTTATTTCAAACCAAGTTTTACAAAGAAAGTTGAAGTTATTAGGGGAGTGCTATTATCTATTACAACAATTATTGCCTATGAGATAATGCAAGATCTCCTTAGCTCATAAATGGAGATCTATTAAGAGGCTTCTAGTGATTTTGTGATGCCAATTATTATTTGTCAAAGAGAAAAACTTAATCCCGTTATATATTTTTGGTTTTATTGCTTATTGGAAAATAATCATCACTTTATTTTGTTTATAACACTATTTTTATTGTCTTATGACTTATAGTTTCTTGGTGGGACCAATTCATAAGTGGTGTTCTAGAATTGCAAAGGTTTGTAATTTAAATTCTAAGTTAATGTGTGAGTGTAACAGACTGTGAAAGGAATTGGAGCACATTAAAATTTATCCATTCTAAGAAAATGAATAGATTGGAGCACAAAAGATTGGATGATTTGGTCTTTGTTCGATACAATTTAAAGTTTTGGGAAATGTATGTTATTATCATTATTAAGTTAAATATAATTTCATATATTTTTAATAATTTAATTTTATTATTTACTAAGACTCATAATAGAACCAGTAGTTAGTAGATCCAATTTGCATTGATAATATTAATCTTTTTTAGGATTGGGTTTTTGAGAAATCGGGTATGATAGATGAGAGTGACTTGGAAGAAAATCTTGAATGATAAAGTATTGATATTTCATTTGGTACAATGAATTTGAATGATGATGATGACGATACTCCTCTCAATAATGAAGATTTTGTACCAAATGAGAATTGGTGTCAATGTAGTTATAACAGGTATTTGATGAATGAAGTTTCAAGTTTTTGTTTCCCCTCTTCTTTTAATTTCACTTATATTTGATGTATATGTTAAATTCTATATATGGAATATAAATGTAAAACTTTTTGTTTCAGATTTCACTTCTAATTGGTTCTTCAGCTTGAACTCTTGTAGTAAATTGTAATTGTTAGAAAGTAATGAATATTTATTACTCTTTTTATTGAAGTTTTGATATAATAATTATTTATTATATGATGAAATTGTAATATTTTAAATATCTGTATTGTTCTTAATTTTATATTTGTATGGTGATTAAATGATCTTTTTTCACATTAATTGTAGTTATTATTTATATGTGAAATACGTGAAAAATAGTGTTAATAAAAATAAATAAATTGTTGTTATTTAAAATTTTTATTGATATGATTTTTGGAGATAAGATTGATGTAAAATTATAAAGTATACAGTACAATATATTGAAGCACTATTTTACATTTTAAAAAAATTCTAAGACTATTTCATAAATTTAAAAAATTATCTAAAATAGTACCCGATATTTCCAATACTGGTACAACATTGTTTTAGAACCAAATTTGGTACTGATATCGGTAAGGTATTCATAACAATGGCTAAGATATAAAAAGATTCATCCACAGGCTCTTGTTTCCCGATAAAAGAATCCATTAGTTAGCAGGTTAGGCCAAAAAAAATGTTACTATTTATAATATTTCTCTCAGACCTAATACTATGTGCAAAATGATGGTACTAAAAAAAATATCATGATTGGTAGTCTTCTAAAGAGTCACCCTAGTATTCAAGCATATTATAAGGTAATGAGAGACTTATACTCTCTACAAAGTAATGATACCTATATTGATTTTTCTAGGATATATCCTAGATTGAACTTTTTATGAGGAGCATATCCTAAAGGTATTAAAGATTGGTATGATTTTGGAATGGTTAATGCTATATACTTGACTGATCCAAAGTTCCTAAGATGTCACTATTTCCTAGATGGATTCAAAACGGGGTTAAGGATTGTTATCTAAATAACTCTATAATAACCCCTAAAGATATCTTGATATTATATATAATATATGTTAGTCCAGATTTTCATAAAGATGAAAGATATGATGCCTTTTATTTCATTACTTTAGGAAAGGCAAAACACTTTGCTATTACTATGGATACTAACTTGAGGAAAGATTTTTCTAAATACACTGAAAATAATATCCATTACAAAAGAGGAATCAAGATAAGAGCTGTTATTTCTGACATAGAGGCAACATTTAAAAAAGGATTTCAAACTTATGTTGGAAAGTGCAAATTTTCTTCTTTAATAATAGCTCTAGCCATGAAGACACCATTAGCTACTGAAAATTTTATAAAAAATGAAAACAAGCCTGACTGAAAAAGGAAAGATAAGATTTAGTCTTGAGGCATAAAAAAGATTCTGTCATATCAGTAAACAAACAAAAACTATTTGCCCTTATTGTAAAAGTGGCTTGAAAACTTTCAAAGGAAAAGATAAAGCTGAAGCAACAGGAGTATCCACTTACAGTGATGATTTTGAGTTAGAAAAATAAGAAGATAACGTGAAAATCTCTCCAACTAATTAGATAAAAGAAAATCCACTATCGATAAAGATATAATTTGCTTTCTGAAAGCTGATATGATATAATTTTTGTTAAGTTAGAATCTAAACCTCAAGTCTGCTTGTATAAATAAAATCCTTAGGATCGTAAAAGGGATATCAAGCATTGTCTATTTATCTCATCTTTGTAATATCCTCTATCATGAATCTTTATGTATCTCATCTTGTAATCTCCTCTATCGTGAAATAAAAATTTCTCCTTTCTGCAGATACAATTTACAATTTCCATTTAAAACTTTATTCTTCTTCTAAAATCTTTGATATACACCTTAAGGTAGGAAACAAATTAAGACTATGCTAGGCTTTGTTGAAGGAGCATCAAGGGTAGTTACCTTACTCTAAGGTTGGAGCTAAAATGCTCGTTAAAAGACTCAACGAAATCCGATAAAGCTACAATAAAAAAAATAAAGATACAAGTATGAAAGCGTAATGGACCCTTTAATTTGAAAAATTGAAATTGTTTTGTATATAATTACATCATGACTTCTTATTTTCTGAAAAAATGCAAGCAAGAATTATTTGAAATAAATTTAGAATTGATAAATGAGAAAATTACATACCTCTTTAAATAAGTTATTATAATTTTAACAAATAGTGATAAATTAGAGGATGAATATTTGCTTCGAATCTCTTTAATTTTTAATATTACGAGTATCTTAGATATGATAAAAATTTATCAAGGTATTTGAATCTGATATTTATGAGCTTTTTGTGTCATTTTTCGTCTAAATTGATTTTTCTATGCTTTTCGGGTATTTTTTAGGAGTTTGCAAAAATGAGTAGATCTTATTGAGAAAAGTTATTAACTACTATTTAGTTTTTAGCCGATAACTCATTAATTTAGCAGATTATAAATTTCTTAAACATATAAAGAGAACTCAAAATAAAAAAAATTAAGGGGACATTGGAAGCACTAGGGCACAATATCTGGCACTTAAAAAGCTGTGAAGCTGAATGGTAAGGTAATTGTTTTATTCTGGTTCATTTAAATGAAATTGAAACTGAATCTTATTGCATATGCAACCAATTAGAGGCTCACAGCAAACAACACCAGGGAGCCTTAACAAAACTGTGATTAGATTCTTTATTACCACAGCCACCTCAGCTTCGATGATTGATTTCCCATGTGGCAGTCGCATGTTGTTGGGTGCTTGGAGTTGCTTGAATGACGGAGTGAGTGTACCAGCTGTATGTAACGCAGTTTTGGTGATCATGATTTCAGAATCACTGGAAAAAAGAAAAAGAGAAGTATTTGACTCAATTCAAACCAAACGGTCAGTTTATAAATCAAAATTCCCGATTTTCCATCAGAGACTGACAAGTCGAGCTTGTGCCCACTAGAGCAAGAAAAAACAAGTAGCATTTCTGACAGAGTTGGTATTCATTGCAAGCCACATTTTAGTCTCTAATTGGGCAGTGCCAAATCATCGCCCCTATAAAACCACCCCACCCTCCACAGTCTTCACAAAACACCTTCTCTCCTTCTTCTCTCATTACCTGTAACCGTAAAAACTGCCTAAGGAACTATTTGTTGTATTGCCTTTTGGTCGTGTGTCTCTCTGTTCCATCTCGGGATCTATCAAATTTGTCTTTTTTTGCTCATGGAAGAAAACAATGACAGGAGGGAATCCTTGTTGAACAGGGACAACAACAGGTTCTCGCGGAGTAAGTCTCATGCATACGATGAGTTGCATAGCTTTCGGAGGTATCTTAAGCTGATGTGCGTGGATCAATCCAACGTATGGACGGCTTGTCTTTCCTGGTCCATATTCTTACTCTTCACTTTGGTTGTTCCTGCGATTTCCCACTTCGTGTTGGCTTGTTCTTCATGCGACAGCAAGCACAAGAGGCCTTACGACACCGTTGTGCAGCTGTCGTTGAGCAGCGTTGCCACTCTGTCTTTCATTTGCTTGACCAAGTTTGTGAGGAAATATGGTCTTCGTAGGTTCTTGTTCTTTGACAAGCTCTGTGATGAGAGCGAGACTGTTAGGAAAGGCTACACCGATCGGCTCAATGTATGCTTCTGATCTCAATCTCTTTCTTTATCTCATTTTCTTTTTTAATTGTTTTCTTGTTTTATTGGGATCATCGTTTTAGAGTATTTCTCCTCGGCCAATTCTGTTGAGGGTCAGCTATAAATGGGATGTTGTTAATTGATTGCCTTTTTTCCATAATGAAATTTCCATTAACTAGGCCTGTCAGCTCTGATTTCTTTGTTCCCCAAGCTGTCATACAGCTGATCATTTCATTTCTTAGTGGTCAGAAAAATTTGACAAAAAAGTTTCGAAATTTAACTGGATTTTTGATCTTTATAAGCTTGTGCTTTGCCTTCTCTTCTCTTCAAGGTTGAAACAGTGGAAAAGGATAAACTTACCGGAATTGTAGGTGATGATAAAGATTAAAGCTTGGCGGTTGATTAGAACAAGCCAACCTAAAAGTTGTAGACTTGTTGTTGATGTGAACAAACTAGAAGGGAAGAAAGTCATATTGATGGTTAACAGTGCGTTTTTGTTTGACATGTACCGTATAAATTTCAGAGGGCATTCATTTTTGGTGGGTCACAAGTGAAACCGAATAATATGATACCTTCCTTGGATGAATAAAAGATAATTGCTTAAACAAAACAAAAGTGGAGGTGCAAGGAGTTGGGGAAGGAAAGTAAAAAAGTAATCACGAGAAGCTTCAAGAATTAGGTAGATTCCTGGTATGTTAAAATCTTTCCTTTAAAAATTCAGACTGCATATGTATAAGGTAGAGAACAAAGTTTCTTGTGAGCAATTTACTTTGGCTTAGCTAGTCCATTTATAGATAGGCTTAGTGAAAATGACTCATTTGAGAGCTGAACAGAATGGTTATAATTTGGCAATATATGCCTATATTCAGCTGCTGGGTTGGAATCTGTATCAGCAATTTCTTACGGTCAAATTAAACGAGGGTAGCAAAGATCCAGTGCTTCTTTGTGTCAATTTCTCCTTCATAATTTTGATCATCAAGAAAGCTTGTAAACAACTTGGAAAAAGTGAAAGGCAATGGATGTGGTTTGATTAATAAATCTTAGACCTCATATGATATTGTACACTATTGAGGCGCATCATTGTCCCTATGTATTGTTTATTCTTCTCTGGAGTAAACCAGAAAGTTGATGTGTTCTTCCTAATGGATGAGGAGAATGTAAAAGTGGGAATACGTTCTCCATGATTGTAACACCAATCAAGCTCTAATTATTGAAATGGACAAGTAATGTGTTGGTTTAATTTCACATGCAGAGTTCATTAAAAATAGTATCGTGCTTTGTTGGGCCGTGCTTCATAGCAGAGTGCGGATACAAAATATGGTGGTATGCCTCTGGTGCTTCACAGATCCCATTCTTGGGCAATGTCGTACTTAGCGACGCAGTAGCTTGCATTATGGAGCTATGCTCTTGGCTTTACCGCACAACTGTAATCTTCCTGGTCTGTGTTCTCTTCCGTCTGATCTGCCACCTCCAGATCCTACGACTCCAGGACTTCGCTCAAGTTTTCCAAGTTGACTCTGATGTGGAGTCTATACTCTCAGAACATCTTAGGATAAGGAGACATCTGAGGATCATCAGCCATAGATATAGAGCATTCGTTTTGTGGGCCCTGATTTTGGTCACAGGAAGCCAGTTTGCTTCTTTGCTTACCACAACAAAGACTGGTGCTGTTGTTGATATTTACAGAGCTGGAGAACTTGCGGTGTGCTACTCGACACTGAAATAGAGAGAAGTTCTTTGAATAGTCAACTCTCTATAAAATTATCTGACAACAAATGAATGTATATGATGTTTTGCAGCTCTGCTCGATTACACTTCTTGCTGGGGTTATGGTAATGCTTCGAAGTGCAACAAAGATCACTCACAAAGCGCAAGCTATTACAAGCCTAGCTGCTAAGTGGCACATATGTGCCACTCTCGACACATTTGAGTCCACTGAAGGTGAGACTCCCACCACTGGCATCGGCCAGGTCTTTCCAACGGTGGGCACGGATGGGGACTCGAGTGATGCTGGAGATGAAGAAGATGAATTAGATAACACTAAATTGATTCCAGCATATGCATATAGTACCATCTCATTTCAGAAGAGACAAGCTCTTGGTAAGACTCTAAGCATCAAACTTGCACATCTATGCAACAAACTATTCACATAACATCTAATCTAATCAGCTCCAAAACACTCAGAAATGCAATATGTATAACCTGTGGCAGCCTAAAGACCAACAACAAAACAATGACAACACAACTTGAAAATGAACGTTGTTTTTAGTAGTTAACTTCAGAAACTTATTAGAATCTCTGTTTTATGGTACTTACGTGAAAATTTTGATAAAAATTGTAATGACAGTGACATACTTCGAGAACAACAGAGCTGGGATTACGGTGTATGGCTTCACGCTTGATCGAACAACCTTGCACACCATTTTCAGTGTTGAGTTAGCTCTTGTTCTATGGTTGCTTGGAAAGACTGTTGGTATTTCTTGAATAATAATAATAACAGGGTAACCATATTTGGGATTACCTGAGGATGCATGAAGAGTACATTTGTAGAGAAAATAGAGAGGAGGACTAAGTTGATGGAATCTCGAGTGGTTTTTGTTGGTTTTCATTTTCCTGATTTTTCCAGAGTTCGTTCATGCTCGCCTTCATTCATTATTGTAATTTCCAATGAGAAATGAATAGTATTTTGATGAAAGTACACATGAATGATGATGCTATCTCTTATTCAGAGCAAGAAAGCCATCATAGAGGTCTAGTGTTTCCGAGTTCTTGCGACTCCACCGCGAGACTTCTCGTTTTTATGTAACTCCTTAAAGAGGGTTGTATGGCACTGTGTTGACGGACTTTTAATTTAAATTGAATGCGTCATTTGACTTTAAATTATGTTATGTTAAAGGATTTCTAATAAAAATTTACATAATGCACATTTAACATTGTGAAGAAAATACAAAGATTCTTCATAAATCTACACAGAAATACTACGGATCAAGAGCACAGCTAGAAGAAACGAAGAAGAAGAAAGAAAAGGACTGTCTACAGCTACGAAGAGAAGAGACTCTGGAACTTTCCAGATGAAGACAGAAGAGTTAAACTAAAGCTAAGACAAGTGCATGTGAGGCCCACGTGGAATAGCCAGAAGCATAGCTAAAACGCAGTACTTCATTTGGATACATTAAAGTCTGATGCAAGTCAATTAAAGAACAAAAGGAAAAGAGCTTTTAAGTAAGTCACGTGGACAAGGCATGAGTATATGCGTGGACCAAGTCAAAGGCTAGTGAGAAAGAACAAGATTATTAAAGATGGAGTCTTTAATAAAGTCACGTTGATAGAGTATGGGTATTTGGACTAAGTCAAAGAATTATAGTTATCAACCGAAGGCAGCAGTTATATGAAAGCCTATATAAAGCCAAGACCCACGCATTCAGAGATACACAGATAAATACCAATAAAATCAAGTCAATTGTGTTTACATATTTTCTGTTTACAAGTGAGAAAATAATTGAGAGTGCTAGAGTACATTACAGTGGGTACTAGAGAGTTGATAGAACTCTTGCAGGTGTTTTGTAAACACCCAATCTCTTGTATTTTCTCCCTTGCTTGATCCTAATAACATCCAGTGTGTGTGATTGGCCCTTGGATGTAAATAGCTTTGTGTTATCGAACCAAGTAAATTATGTGCATTGTCTTTACTTTCTTGTAATCTTCCTTCTCTACAAAATCAGATCAAAACAATTGTCATCAGATCAGAAGGTATTATACAGGAATAATACGAAGAATTCCTAACAGATTGGTATCAGAGCCCTTCAAAAGTTTCTGCCCACATTCACCAGCCAAGAATCCATCAAAGAAAGCTCAAACACAAGTCTTTACAAAGATCCTACAAGATGGTGGGAAAGGAGATGGAAGTATTCACTGGAAAGGAGGATTTTGCAATCTG
>JAOQMQ010000005.1:18575541-18586223 GCA_027563845.1 Erythroxylum subrotundum | reverse complement strand
TAACAGTAACTGTACACTAACGAATTACAATTAAATTAATCATCTATCTAATTGACATATGATTAATATCTTCCACAACTGCTCACAGCGATGACCATAGTAGTCAAAACAGAAATCTTACGTGTTCAGGGAGATCTAAAGCAGTATAGGCCTCTGTTCATTCAAAATTTTTAGTTTTCCTGAAACCTGGGTGTATCTACATATGTCTACGCATTATATTGGCTCCTCTCTGTTTTTCAGTCATGACTTACATAGTGAGAACAATATATAATCAATTAATATCAATCCTACCCTTCTGTAATTGTCAGATAAAGCTTGATTGCTGTTATTGCCTGTTTTGAATAATTGGATTAGGCTGTGAGATTATCACTATCTTCTGTCAGCCAACATAATGGAATCAGTCCATATAAAATCAAATTGGCAGCTATATTTCAATTCTCTAGGTTGAATTTAGATGTCTTGGTAAGTAAACATATGGCACTCAAGTAACCAGTCAAAGGAAAGTTTTAAGGTTTAAAGATTCGACCGTTAGTGAACCATTATAAAACTGACGTATAATAAATAAGAAGTAAATTTTATAAAATTAAGTAAAAATAAAATATTTTTATTGAAATAAAAAATACACCAATGTCAATTATTAGATAATGAACTAATAATAAATAAATATGAGTATAATATAAAACTTAAAATAACAATAAGTTTAAGTTTTAAACAACTAAGATAATATATCTAAAATAGAATAACATATTTTATCCACTAATAAGGAATTAGAACATAATCTAAATTTCAGCCATTGTTGTTAACTCAATTCACAATTCTCATCCACCAAAATAAGGATTGTGGTTAACTAATTTTTCCTTTTTTATTTCTTCTAGAGCCTTTAAACTCTTTTCCATCAATTCCGTCATGCAATTTTCTAAAGTAGTGAGTGAAACATCCAACTAGCAGAAATTTCTTGTAAAAAAAAATTATCCACTAAAGTAAATAATAATTAAACTTTTCACTGTTATACAGAGTGATGAAAATCCAATAATTTTGCAAGTCATCAATTTTATGTCACCAGTCCTTTTAATAACTCTAATACTATCTTCACCCTAAAAAAATACTAAATGGAGTAGAACCACATCGAGTCTTATAGATATGCAACTTTATTTAATTCTTAACAAATGATAGGGCTAGAAGGCCATTAATATACAGTAGGCGTAAGAAGAACTTGGAGAATCCTAGCACGTGAGTTAGTTACAAATAAGGGACAGGTGTCACCTAATAATTGGGGTAGGATGGGATATATAAGGAGGGGAATGACATGTAAAGGGGTATGCATAAATTTCTAGACTGTGAGTTGTTTGGGAGGTACAACCCCTTATATAGGCTGATTTGCATTTCAGTTGTATTGGCTTACTTCTACTTAATATCAATACATCATACTGAATCGATGAGATTGTTTGATCCATCTGATTCTTTTATTAGAATAATATAGTAATACTTGGGTGAGTTCTATCAATTGGTATCAGAGCATGATCTTGGTGCCATTAGATTGAACTCGTTTCAGTAGTGGATGGTTAGTTACTAGAAGAATGGAGAAAATTGACTTGATAGAGAGGAGTATAGCAAACCTAGCTGAGATGTTGGAGAGAAATGATAAGAAGACACGTCGACTGGAAGAAGCATTGCTGGAAATGATGCAATATATCAAAGGAAAAGGAGCAGACACCTCCAAGGGAAAATTGGTAGTGGAGACTACTGAGGAAACCGAGGAAATAGAATGGGTGAGTTGGCAGAAACAAGGCAGGGAAGTAATATGAAATTTGAGGGGGTAAGGAGGTTTGAAGCAAGAAAGGAAGGGAGAGTTTACGAGGAGAGAGGAAGGAGGTTAGAGATTTCGATTTTATGTAGAGAGGATGCATATGGCTGGTTGAATAGAATAGAAAGATATTTTTAGTTTAATGGGGTTGTCGACAGGGATAAAAGGGACGCAGTGGTAGTGGCGATGGATGGTAAGGCACTAATGTGGTTCAACTGGTGGGAGGCACGAAACTCAGCAGCTGATTGGAAGGAGTTTAAATCAACTATGCTTAAGCGTTTTCAGCCAATGTTAGCTAAGAACCCATACGAGCTTCTATTTGGACCGCAACAATCTTCGACGATGATGGAGTACCGAGAAAACTTTAAGTTGTTAACCGGGCCATTGCGACACATTGATGAAGAAATTCTCACTGGGTTGTTTTGAATGGAATAAAAATGGAAATCAAGGCTGAACTTAAGCTGCACCATGCTGGGTCTTTGAGTGAGGTGATGGACATGGGGTTACTGGTGGAGGAGAGGAATTTAATTGTGAAGCAAGGCAGTGTGAGTCCCATGCAACGACAGATCCTCAACAAGCCAGCGCAATTCCACCGATCCACCACAGTGGACTTCCGACCCAGACCCCCAGCAGCAATGGAAACGAAAGGGAGTGTGGCAGCTCCAAACCCGATCCCACCTCAGAGAGACAGGACTGGAGGAGCTAGGAGACGCAATTTCTGACAACTCCCACCCGAAATGCTTAAGGAGAGGTATGAGAAGGGGTTGTGTTTTTATTGCGCTGAAAGATTCAGCCCCAATCACGTTTGTAAAAATAAACACTTTCGGCTATATATCGTGGAGGATGAAGGAGAGAATGAGTCACTAGAGGAAGTGTTTATGGATGCAGAAGGTGACGACAGTGAATGTAAACCATTGCAGTTGAATATGATGAGTGTGATGCTAACTACGAAGAGATCATTTAAAGTATGGGGCAATTTGAAGGGAAGAAAGGTTGTAATATTAGTGGATTGTGGGACCTCTAATAATTTTATTTCAAAGTCATTAGTGGAGGAGCTGTCCTTACACGTGTTAGACACTCCAACATTCTTAGTACAGGTGGAAGATGGATATAAAATTACAGAAAAAGAGGTTTGTGAAAAGCTACAAGTGGAGACGAAAGGGGTAAATATAAAAGGGGACTTCTTTTTGTTTGCTTTGGGAGGAGTAGACGTGGTGTTGGGGTTGGATTTGCTTGAAGGGTTGGGCGATATACAAGCTAATTTTAAGGAGTTAACATTGAAATGGAGGGAAGGAGATAAGCGGTTCAGTTTGAAAGGAGAACCAACATTGATGAAGTTAGTGGCCACATTAAAATTACTTTACAAATCAGTGGGAGAAGGAGGAGAAGCTTATCTAGTCAGTGTGACAAAAATGGAATCGCAAGAGATAGCCACGAAAGGGACAGTGCAACTCTAGAAATTATTAGCCGAATTTACTGATGTGTTATCCCCACCCATAGGGCTGCCTCCTCAAAGGAGTCATGACCATGCAATCACTCTAAAACTAGGGGCTGAAATACCAACAGTAAGACGCTATTGATATACCCGTTATCTGAAAAATGAAATAGAAAAGATAGTGGGGAAATTGCTTGCTGCTGGAGTTATATGACCAAGTGTGAGTCCCTTTTCCAGCCCAGTGATCTTAGTAAGGAAAAAGGATGGAGGATGGAGATTTTGTGTGAATTTTAGGGCGTTGAACAGGGTGACTGTAGCGGATAAATTCCCAATACTTACAATTGATGAGTTATTGGATAAGTTGGGAGGGGCCAAGGTGTTTTCGAAGCTGGACCTTAAGAGTGGCTACCACCAAATTAGAGTCCGAGAAGAGGACATACACAAAACGGCCTTCCGAACACACGAAGGTCATTACGAATGGCTGGTGATGCCTTTCGGATTGTCCAACGCACCCTCCACCTTCCAATCATTGATGAATGAGGTATTCCATTCCCACCTATGCAAGTCCGTTCTAGTTTTTTTGATGATATTCTTATATACAGTCCAGATTTTGAGCAACATTTGGAAGATTTAAGGGCTGTCTTGTTAATCCTTCGGAGTCATAAGTTGTATGTCAATGAGAACAAGTGCGATTTTGGCAAAGAGAAATTAAATACTTGGGGCATGTGATCTCGGGACAGGGGGTAGAAGCCGATCCTTCTAAAATTGAAGAAGTTACGAATTGGCCAATACCAAATGATGTGAAAGCTGTCCAAAGGTTTTTGGGGTTCACGGGATACTACCTACGATTTGTTCGGGACTATGGCAAGATCGCCAAACCTCTCACTCAACTACTCAAGAAGGAAGGGTATCAGTGGAATGTGGAGACTCAACAAGCTTTTGAATCACTTAAGTCGGCAATGGTAAACCTTCCTACTCTAGCTGTTCCTGATTTTTTTAAACCATATGTTATAGAGACCGATGCATCTGGGAAGGGGCTAGGAGCAGTACTCATGCAAGAAGGAAGGCCCTTAGCTTATCTCAGCTAGGCATTACCTCCACAAGCGTTCTCCAAGTTAGTTTATGAAAAGGAGTTAATGGCATTAGTGATGGCGGTTCAGAAATGGAGACACTACCTATTGGGAAGATGTTTCATCATCCAAACTAACCAAAGAAGCTTGAAATATTTGACAGATCAGCGGTTGTTGGGAGAACAACAACAAAAGTGGACAGCAAAACTATTGGGGGTATGATTTTGAGGTGCAATACAAGTCGGGAAAGGAGAACCAAGCGGCTGATGCTTTATCGCGTAAAATGGAATGTGCTGCTATATCAACAGTGAAAATGGTGGATTCGGGTTGATCTGAAACTTAACACCATCATGCAAGATTTGTTAAGTGGGAGCAAAGAACACCTGGGATTTTCAATTAAGGGAGGCAAATTGTATTATAAAAAGAGGCTGGTTTTGTCAAAAACCTCTCGTCGGATACCGACTATTTTGAAAGAGTTGTTTGATTCACCTATGGGAGGCCATTCGGGGTTCCTACACACTTACAAACGAGTGATGGGACTAGTTTTCTGGGAAGGAATGAAGAAGGACATTAAAAAATATGTGGAGGCGTGTGAAGTGTGTCAACGCAACAAGTACCAAGCACTATCCCCTGCTAATTTACTACAACTGTTACCAGTTCCTTCGCAAGTATGGGAGGATATATCAATGGATTTCATTGGAGGTTTACCGAGGAGTAAGGGAATGGATACCATCATGGTAGTGGATAGGCTGACAAAATATGCTCATTTTCTGCCATTAGTCCATCCCTATTCTGCTCCTGACATTGCTGCTCTCTTCGCTAGAGAAATAGTGAAGCTACATGGGTTCTCAGCCTCAATAGTATCTGACAGGGATAGGGTATTTATGAGCAGATTCTGGTCTGAAATATTCAAACAGGCAGGCATACATCTGAAGTTTAGCTCAGCTTATCATCCCCAAACTGACGGACAGACGGAGGTCACCAATAGATGCTTGGAAACATATCTCCATTGTTTTACTGGAAGCAAGCCGAAGCAATGGACTAAATGGTTATGATGGGCAGAATTCTGGTTCAACACTAACTATAAGAGTTCCACAAAAACTTCTCCATTTTTCGCATTATATGGAAGACCCCCACCCACCTTGTTCGGTTATGCAGGGGAGTTATTAGCAATAGAAGAAGTGGACAGACTTTTTAAGGAACGAAACGGAGTCATTAATGAATTGAGGGACAATCTTTTGAGAGCTCAGACCTGGATTAAAACACAGGCAGATAAGAAATGAAGAGAAGTGGAGTACCTGGTAGGAGAAAAAGTTTACTTGAAGATCCAACCATACAAACTTCGGTCTTTAGCAAGGAAGCTGAATGAGAAACTCAGCCCCAGATACTATGGACCCTTTGTGATTGTTGAAAAGATTGGAGCAGTGGCTTATAGATTGGAATTGCCTGCTTATAGTAGAGTTCACTCAGTTTTTCATGTGTCATTACTCAAAAGGGCTTCCCCTAATCCTGTGCAAATACAGCCCTTACCTAAGCAATTAACGGATGAGTGGGAGCTGGACTTACAACCAGAAATGGTATTGGGGATCCGAAAGGATGCTAATGGGAATGAGGAGGTATTGATTCAGTGGCACGATCTACCTACATTTGAAAATTCATGGGAATCACATGCTGCAATTTTAGAGCACTTTCCAAGATTCCACCTTGAGGACAAGGTGCGAGCTTTAGAGGGGAGTATTGATAGGGCTAGAAGGCGATTAGTATACAGTAGGCGTAAGAAGAAGTTGGAGAATCCTAGCACGTGAGTTAGATACAAATAAGGGATAGGTGTCACCTAATAATTGGGGTAGGATGGGATATATAAGGAGGGGAATTACATATAAGGGGGTATGCATGAATTTCTGGACTGTGAGTTTGTTTGGGAGGTACAACCCCTCATATAGGCTGATTTGTATTTCAGTTGTATTGGCTTACTTCTACTGAATATCAATACATCATACTGAATCGATGAGATTGTTTGATCCATCTTATTCTTTAATTCTAATAATACAATAATACTTGGGTGAGTTCTATCAACAAATATATTAAAAGACCTTTTTTATCAAACATAGAAGGCATGCATAAATTCTAGTATAGGAAAAGAAAAATACAAACATGAATCATGAATTCTTTTACGTATTTCCTCCCTTAAAAGAACCATGTGATGGATCACCAAAATAAGAGTGAAATATGTTGAGAGATATCCTATATCAACTAGGAGAAAGAGTATCGGAAGCCTTATAAGATTTGCACAATTCTTCCTAGCTTCAAGTGATGATGAGCTTGTCCTACAACTCCACTTCTTGCCTTTTTATCACACATTCGTCCAATGAGAGACAAAAGAGACTACTACTACTTTAGAGAGTTAAGGTCGTTCAGCCACAGGAGTGAACAAAATCCATTAAAACATATAAAATTTTAATGAAACACAAACCTAAGCTATCACCAACTACCTTTCAGGATTCGAGGCTGAAGTTAAAGATTCAGTTTTTTGGTTGTGTTTTTCAATAAGATCAAAGTAAAAAATTATCAAAACACACAAATAGAACATACATATACAGTTATACAAAGAAGACCAACAACAGCATAATGGATTCACATAAGACCAACAAATATTACTCACTTATTAAACTTTGCTCCAGTAATTTCTCCACTTCAAATAGCTTAACTGAAATATTTCTAGTTTTCAATTTTTGTGTTTAAGATCAACAAATTGAATAGTCAAAAGAGTATATATAACCCAACTATCAAAATCAGAAATAGATATGAAATAGAGTTCTAAATATTACAGAAAACTATTACAAAAATTGATATAAAATAGAGTTCTAAATATTACAGAAAACTTAAACCAATTGTTAATAGAGTATTTCTAATTATTACAGAAAACTAATTGATCAATACTACTTATCTGTTATCCTTGAATAACACAAAATATGAACTCTATATGAACTTGATAATGAGAATCAACATTTCAATCCAAAACCGTTACAGTGGACTAATCTATGCAAGAGATGAGTCTGTAGATCAAAAGCATTATGTTCCAATCGCTTGCTCCAGTATCTGTCTAGTTATATGATTAGATGATGCTTTCTTTTGGAGACATGACCACTCTAATCAAATAAACAAACACAGATCTCTAATAACTCTGAGAGAGATCAATAAGAGCAGCAGTAATTTCAAGAAATAATGAAAGATTTAAACTCAATCAAGCATATAGGTTACCCACAGTAGCCACCTAAGAAAAGTCACAGTAGTCGTCCAAGGAGAGTCTTCGATTTATGCATCTACAGGTTACATGCATCTATGGAGACGGTGAGATATGGTGAAGCGAAGATGATGAAGAGAAGGTGGTGAAAGACATGTCAATTTTTGAATGAAATCTGAAGGGTTAGGTTTAGGTATATCTGTCAAAATCTAAAATAGTGAAGGGGCGACTCGCGACTCGTAAAAGACAGAGAACAGAGGCGAGACGGAGAGCGAAATCTGAAAGGTATACATTTAATTGATTAAGAAGACGGTGAAGGGGTGACTCGCGAGAGATAGAATGAAATTTGAAATGGTGAACTCGCGAGTCGCGAGAGACAGAGAACAGAGGCGAGACGAAGGGTGAAATCTAAAAGGCTTTGGTATATTTGTATTATCGAATCGGTCTAACTAGTTCTATGAAAACTGGTCGGTTCTCCAATAAACTGGCCGGTTTTCATATTAACAAATTATTAGGTAAAATCGAACTAGACAATTGATCGATTCAGACTTTTTTCGATCGGACTGGCCGATCCGGTTCAATTTTTAAAACCTTGGAATTAACTTGTTAACTATAAAGAATTAAGAATTAAATTATTAAGTAATATAATGCCACCTTTTTATAATTTAGTAATAGTATATATAGTTAAGGACAAGTCTGTGTCTGAGATTGTAGATCTTTCTGTAACTTTGTAAAGTATGACACGAACGTGTCATAGATATTTATGTAATTTTGAGAAAATAGACACAAGTTTTAACACACTATTTTAGAGGCTGTATCTGACCACAATTCTTTTAAAAAGTTCCATAAGATGATATGCAACCATGTTGAAAGTCAAATTTACATTCAAGTCTTCTCTCACACTAACTTAAATCAAATTAACTAATAGTTTATCTTCCTATAGGTCTAACATGCCTCCCAAATTAGTTCTCGATATGCCCTTTGAACCATGATAAACATGTATGTCTTGAAACCTCTTTAACCCTCCTTCTCTTACCTTTTATAATTGGTCCACTAAGTGTTGGATCCCGATTTGTTTTAATTTTACTTATTATTTGCTTAATGATTTATGTATGCTTGTTTGTTTTTTTAATTATTTTTATTGGGTCATTAATTTAGTAGGCATGAATGAAGATTGAAAATTAGTTGGAAAGACTGGGACTTAGTCAGAGTTAATGTGGAGTTAATGGATTGAAGGTGTAGAGATATAAAAGACAAAACAAGGGAAAAATGGGAAAGTCCATATAAGTGAAGGGCAAAACGGGAAGAATAGGCTATTTGTGTCTTAAATTAGAAGAAGAGAGGAGCAATTTCGTGAATCGCCATAGAGAGGGAAGAAAAAAACGTGAAGTAGAGAGGAGAAGGAGAAAAACATGGGAAGCTTAGGAAGAAGAGAAAAGAAGAAAAAGAAAAAGGAATCAAGCTTTTAAAGGTAAGTTCTTCATCTTTTCTTCTTGCTTTAGTAAACAAATAGGTTGTTATATTGTGAATGAAGAAGTTGTAGAGAGAGAAAGGGGTTTTGTGTTGGGAATGCTTGGAGGAAGAAGAAGATGGAGAGACCCATTTGGTTTTAGGGTTTCTAAGTTAGGTTTTGGGTTTTCTAACCTATATGGACTATGGGTAGGTTAAGTTTGAGCTTGATTTGTGTTAATTCCATTTTGTTATGATTATGAAAATTTGGGGAATTTCCATTTGAATTGGAATTAAATGGGAATTTTGGTTGTGTTAGGAAATTAAGAACCTACCCAAGAGCAAGAGGAAGGGCACCATTGAAGTTGGATTTTCAAGAGTATAAGGTGGGTAATTTATTTATAGTTATTGTGTAATGGGCAAAATGCCTTGTGTGTGCATATGTGTGTATGTATAAGCTTGAATTGATAAATTTTGAATTGCTATGATGTGTTTTATGTTATGTTACGCATTGAAGATGTATGACATTGTGATATGGTTAAATTGGAAGTATAATCATATTATGCCATTGAATTGTGTCATGGCATTTTGTATAAAGAAAACCCATGAGAATATGAATTTGAGAATGATTGAATTAAGCATGAGATTTGATTGTGTTTGGGCGAGAGAGGAACCGTTTCGTAGTCACGTGCACGTCGACGTAAAGCCTTCTCTCGGCTGCCCGCTTGTGGCCCACGAGATCTAAAAGTGGACTCGTTTCATTCACGGAGTAAACTTCGGTTTCTCTGTTTTGTTCACGGAACCCTCGAGCCAAATTGTGTGTGCATTTGCATTTTGATTTGCTAAGTTATGATGTGAATTGTGTGTTATGCTTGGATGATAAATGACATCAAATGTGTTTAATGGGATGATGTATTGAATTATGAGATGTGTATGGAAATTGTGAATGCTAAGATTCATTGTTGGTCTATATGGATATTTGTATATGTTTGATTGTGTGGCTCATCGCCAATGGCTATGAATAAGTTAGCCACTAAGCTGTGTAGCTCAACCCATAATTTTCCTCCTCAGGTGCAGATCGAGAAGATCAGTGATCCTTGCAAGGCAATCGGATACTCCAAGATAGCTAGGAGTCTTTTGTATTAAGTTAGTAACATTTGGCTAGCTTTATGGGCATATCAAACATGAGCATTTTTTGCATTTTGTATTAAGTTGATGTATGTGTTGATATGTAAGTAAAACTTGTTTAAACATTGATTTTGTTTTCAAACGAGAATGAGAATTGAGAAGTTCTTTTTGTATAATTATGTTTCTTTAAAGTTTGAGAATGATGAATGTGCTTATCCTTGGTTGAGATTTCCAATTGTTGTTAGTGTTAGAATAACATGTTGAAATTGGAAAGATTGTGGGTGATGAATCCTTTGGAGTTGAGATTCAATGATGTTTTTAGTAGTTAAATGGATTTGAATTGGTTTTTGGCATTAGAAAGCTGGTATTGGAGAAGAGTATGAGGAAAGGGGATGTTAGGATGGGCTTAGGACCCTTTGGAGGGATTTTAAAGGGTGAAAAATTCGTTTCACCCGAAGGTTACATAGCCTGCCCGTGTAAAATCACACAGGCTGTGTGTTTCTAGCGCAGGAGCACTATTACACCCGAAGGTTACACGGCCTGCCCGTATTG
>JAOQMQ010000005.1:18554585-18565835 GCA_027563845.1 Erythroxylum subrotundum | reverse complement strand
GCTTACCGCTACTACATTAATTTGTTTTAACGGAAGTGATTTCTTTTATATTTGGTTGCAGGCGACAGCATCACCATCCATACTGATGAAAATAGATCAGACATGTTAACCAAGATTCTACCAAAAGGCAAGCTCAAGTATTGTCGATCAATAGTAGGCTTGATAGAGCCCTCCATGTAATCGGGAGGGGGAGATTTGTTGGAGATGGGTCCCTCTCACATGGAGAGACTTCATCATTCCAACATTGCGGCATCCAAAGCCGCAATCGCAATTGTTGAATAAAATGCTGCATGTTTTTGTTGAATGAAGAAAGACAGCTGCAAAGGCAGCAGCTTCACGCGGTGGAGTGCCTATATAAGGCACTCCCTATTTCAGAAAAAAAGCACAACAAATAAACAGAAAAACAGAGAGAAACCAGAGCAAATCAAATGCTCTGAAGTTAGGAAAAATTTTTCCTAAAAGGTTGGTGAGTGACAGATAGTGAGGTTAGTATTTTTAGGTTGGGAAACACCTTGTGAGCCACTATTTTGGTTTTATCTCTGTATACCTACTATTTGTAATAGTGGAAGAAATATTTTGAGTTTTGTCCGTGGACGTAGGCCAAAGTTAAGGTTGAACTATGTTGAATATTCTGTGTCCATTTTGCTCATTTTATTTTTCCTTTTTACAAAATACATTCACTGCGCCTAACAACAAATTCATTGTCAAGATCGACGCTTGCTGGGCTCTATTACAGCAATAATAGAAAGTAGTCAAATATGCATTCAATTTTCATGTTAATGGAGATGAAGTAGTTCATATATATATTATCTTATAAGAAATGTTACAGAAAGACTTAGCACACCAGCAGCTTATGGACCTGATAAAACCGTAACATACACCGTAATTTAGTTAAAAACAAAGTTAGCAGTAAAAGTATCACTTGATCACTCATCTTTCTAAGAATTATAAACTGGTATTACATAACATATTCTTCTCATATTGCACCTAAAGAATGTGGTTGCATGGTTCTAGGTATGGCAATGCGATTGAGGTTGGACGATCTGAGAAAGACAAAGCGACCTGTTAGTATAAAAGGGCATGTCGTAGTTTAAGATATACACCAAAGACGCGTGTTGTTGCTTTAACTACGCATGTCGTTGCTTTAACTACTTATAAAAGTACTTTGTTACGTACACGTGATGGACGATGATCACAACCATGTGTCACTCATATATCCTGAATTTGGAGTTCCTTGTTAATCATTAATTATTCTAATTTTCATAATCATATCACTTTTCTTTTTCCGGCCGATTGAGAATGTCCTCAGTTAACTTTAAATATTACCATTTCTTATTTGATTATGCTTGCTTCTATATATAAAATAAAAGACGTTTTTTAAATTGCGAATTACAATTATAACTAAAATTGTAATTTTATCACAATTAATTCACACTATTTTTAATTACAACTGTATTGTGATTAATTATAATGATTTGGTTTCAATATAATTACCTCTATTAAAAAAATGACTGTTAATTTGATAGAATAAAACAATTTAGAGTATGATTGTAGCTACTCTGCTGTTATAAACTTAGCATAGCCATAATACGTGAATGAAAGGACTCTCCAATCATAGCTTTCCTACACCAGACAGAGCTAAGATTTTCACCTCATTTTATTTTGTCCATATTTTATTTCTATTATGTTCCATGAATCTCAGTCATCTATTTATGTAAATTTTATATAAATCTCACATAAATAAATGACTGAAATTCATAAAATAAGATAGAGATAGGATAAAATAGACAACGGATCCAACTCCCCTCTGGCACAAAACCTTGAAGCAAACTGAAATGCTTCAATATCATGTCTTCAAACATGATCGGTCATTAAAAGGACAGTAAAACAAGACATTGAGAATATCGTGCGCGTTGATTTTCCTTTATCTGACCCGGTGTCCATCTCGGCCTTCAAACCTTGACCAGGCAAGAGTATAATTATTTCAATATAACCACATGTACAAATCTTCTTGTTAAGTAGGTTTTAGGTGGATTACTTTGAAAATTAGGTATGAAAATGAAAAAACAAGAGACAACTAACATGAATTAATTTGACTATGGTCCGTAGAAGATATATCGCTGATGACTAACTAAAGCATGCATGTTATAATTAATTAGGCTGATGAATACATGTTCTGATCAACAAAGCATTCATGTCATAATATAATATAATATAATTAATTATTCTCGTGCGTTTGATCAGCAACTATTATGCTGTGCTATTGATTTAGATGAAATATAGAGCAGCTTGGTGTGAAAGAGAAGTTGGAGGAGCCTGGGAAGCATGTTAAATATGGTAGCCAATTGGCTTGCTTCCACGGAACATCCATCAAGTTCTCTCATTGCTTTCCACACGTCTTTTTTAAAGCTCTTCCTTGTAACAAATCAGTATATTCTTCCAAGCATCTCTTGTTCTTCCTTTATAATCCTTTCGTTTTCTTTGGAATTAAGCGGTCAAGTGTCAGCTAATTAACGTTGAAGAAGTTATCAATGGGTAATCGTATTTCTCCTACTGGTGATGTCTCCAAGACAAGTAAAGGTCTTCCCATTGAGACCCAATTCAAGCTTCCCTCTCCTTTGCCTTCTTGGCCTCCAGGTACTAAATCTCCATTGTTAAAGCTTGTTAGTCAGATGCATCTATCTTGTCAACCAGTATTAGTAATATTTTGTTCTTTCCTTTTTATAGGTGAAGGTTTTGCAAGTGGAACTATTGATCTTGGTGGACTTCAAGTCAGACAAATATCAACTTTCAGCAAAGTTTGGGCCACGCATGAAGGGGGACCAGACAACCTCGGAGCTTCATTCTTCGAACCCTCCCAAATCCCAACAGGTTTCTTCATGCTTGGTTGCTACAGCCAAGCCAACAACAGGTCACTCCATGGTTGGGTTCTAGTAGCCAAAGACAAGGAAGGTTCGGCTACACTGGAGAAGCCAATAGACTATACTCTAGTATGGAGTAGTGAGTCTTTGAAAATCAGCCAAGATGGTATTGGTTATATCTGGTTACCAACGCCGCCAGATGGTTATAGAGCCGTAGGTCACGTCGTGACCACCTCATCAGAAAAGCCTTCGCCGGAGAGAGTACGGTGTATCCGGTCAGATCTTATCGAACATTGTGATATAGAGTCGTGGATATGGGGACCAGGCAAAGAGAGTGACCCTAATGGTTTTAATATCTTTAGTTTAACGCCTAGTAACAGAGGAATACAAGCTATGGGTGTCCCTACTGGTACGTTTCTGGCTCGAAATGGCGCTGCGTCAATTTCCTTGGTATGTTTGAAGAATTTAGGATCGAACATTTCATGTATGCCGAATCCAAGTCAAATTCAGGCCTTGTTTCAGACTTATTCTCCTTGGATTTATCTCCATCCCGATGAACAATACCTACCATCTTCAGTGAGTTGGTATTTTGTGAATGGGGCATTACTATACACGAAAGGACAAGAGTCCAATCCTGTACCTATTGAAGCAAGCGGCTCAAACCTTCCCCAAGGTGGTTCGAACGATGGTGCCTTCTGGATAGACCTTCCTGTCGATGAAGGGTCTAAAGAGAGGGTTAAAAAGGGTGACCTAAACGACTCAGAGGTGTATTTACACGTAAAACCAATGCTTGGTGCGACCTTCACTGACATTGCTATATGGATATTCTATCCCTTCAACGGTCCTGCCAAAGCCAAGGCTTCTTTTATCAATATTCCATTAGGGAGGATCGGTGAACACGTTGGTGATTGGGAGCACTTGACGTTAAGGGTCAGCAACTTTACTGGTGAGCTATGGAGTTTATACTTTTCACAACATAGTGGAGGTGACTGGATTGATGCTCAGGATCTTGAGTTTCAGGATGGAAACAAACCTGTAACCTACGCATCTTTACACGGTCACGCCATGTACTCGAAGCCAGGATTGGTTTTGCAAGGTAGTGGAGGATTTGGAATCAGGAATGATACTGCCAAAAGTAAGCTTGTCATGGACACAGGAGCTAGATTCTCCATTGTTGCAGCTGAGTACCTGGGCAAGACCATTTCTGAGCCTTCATGGCTAAACTATTATAGGAAATGGGGCCCAAAAATTAGCTATGACATTGCACATGAGCTCAAGGATATAGAGAAAATATTGCCTGGAAAACTTAAATCTGCTTTCGAAAAGTTCATCAAGAGACTTCCAAGCGAGGTTCTCGGAGAAGATGGACCTAATGGTCCCAAGTTGAAGAGAAGCTGGGACGGTGACGAAGTAGTAGCCTGAAGACAAAACTATGTATGACAGATATGGATTGATGTAGGAATTGGCAATTAATATACTTTTGCAAGAGTATAATCGTTGTACTCTCCGCATTACGTTTGCTTAAATATGTTTCTTAACCAGAAATAAATGAAACGAACAGCACTTTAGAAGATTAACCTTGTATAGCTCGTCCATTATACTTGGTTTATCGGTAGATTCTTTTACTGGGTCATTTATATTTAAATTCTCTTCTAGCTTGCTTTGTTTTTGTTTTGACCAGGTCAAGAAGAAAGATAAAGGTTATGGAGTTATAAGTTTAGAAACTTATACAGATAACATGACGGTATCTTCTTTTCATTTTATTCTATACTTATTTTGTTTAACAAATCTTAGTTATTTATTTATACAAGATTCACGTGAAATTTACATAAATAAATAACTGAGATTCATAAGACATAATAGAAACAGAATGATACAAACAAAAGATCCTCATTCCAGATAATGATCATAGCAATATTTCGAGAAATAATGCAATGAAAACCCATAAATCATAAGAAAACAACAGATTGGATTGGACGACGTCAGACGATCTTATCTCCAGCAATTATAAGAAATTATATGTTGTTTGTTTAATTCCATGATCTCAAAAGCTAAACAAGAATTAATAACTCCAGCTGAAGATGCCGTTAACTATAAATGCTTATACCCATTCAATAAGTTAGGATTTCGATTTTGGACCGCTTCATATAGAAACCATATAGAAAATGAAAATAATCATGTCGTTAAAGGGTCAATTAAATTAATCTATCTTGTCATGCCCAGACTGGTCTAGCGTCACCCGTGTCTACATCAATCAAAATGGACGGCAGGGGTATAAGGAAAATATTTGCGGGATATTTTGTTCGTCTATTTCGAAATAGA
This sequence comes from Erythroxylum subrotundum, assembly GCA_027563845.1. NCBI lineage: Eukaryota > Viridiplantae > Streptophyta > Magnoliopsida > Malpighiales > Erythroxylaceae > Erythroxylum > Erythroxylum subrotundum. The sequence continues at coordinate 18,560,652 of JAOQMQ010000005.1, read as the reverse complement.
CAAGTAATGATGAAATTGATACGGAATAGAGCCGTGATTATTTAGGAACGTAACAGACCAAAAGTTGGATAAAATAAGTATTATTTAGTTTTTTATTTTTAATTTTTTTTAATAATCATGTAATATTAATGTTTAGTTCGAAAATATAAATTGAGAATAACAAAAAAAAACTAATACAAAATCAAAATATTCACGTAGTTTCCACTATCTACATTATTATTATTATTAATCTTTTTCTTCTTTTTGTTATTATTATTATTATTATAGCTAAGTAATTACGTAGGTTCCTTAAGGATATTTTTGTTTAACTTATCCTCAATTTTGTTCCTAACTACTTAGAATAGATAAATATAAAAGTGATAAGTTTACCTATTCCTCAAACTCATGAAGTGTTTGGTTCACCAGCTGAAATAAATAAAGAATTGAATGATTATTCTTAAGAATATAATAGATAAGGAATATAATGGAATGAGTATTATTTAATTTGGTTTATTGCTAAAGAATTTATATACCAATGTTTAGCTTTAAAACCTAAATTTAGAATGACAAAGAAATAACTAACAAAAAAAACAAAATATTCATTATAGCATAGAAGAAGAAACAGTACCGTAATTTCAAAATGCAATTAGACAATAGCAATCTACGCAAAATGCAACTCAAACCCAAAAATTTTAGTACTGCAAATAAGAAGAAGAAGAAGAAGCATTTAACCCTGAAATTTTAGTACCGTAACAAAGAAGAAGAAGAAGCATTAAACCCAAAAATTTTAGTGCCACAAAAAAGAAGAAGAAGAAACATTAAACCTAGAAATTTCAGTACCGCAAAAAAGAAGAATAAGAAGCATTAAACCCAAAACTTTTAGTACCGAAAAAAAGAAGAAAAAGAAGCATTAAACCCATAAATTTCAGTATTGCGAAAAAGAAGAAGAAGAAGAAGAAGAAGAAAAAGAAAGCATTAAACCCAAAAATTTTAGGTTCAAAGTGAAGAGCAAAACCCAGAAAAAGAAAAAGAAAAAGAAGCATTAAACTGCCGGTGAGATTCAAGAACACAAACACTGCAAAAATGGTCAAACCAGAAGAAACCACGAAGTTAAAAGAAATTGATCTACCTCATGCACCAAACAAGGAGACAACAGACCTTAAACCGCAAACAAGTTGAACAGAAGTGGTAACGATTGATGAGAGGGACAAACCTTGTTTGGAAAGAACATTTTTAACTTACCCAGAAGAGAGGGACAGACGATCGAAGGCTGGGCTGGAGAAGGGAACCGCTTGAAGGTTAGGAGATGGACGAGCCTCTTTCGCGATAAAGAAGGATAAATTTGTCCTTAAGTCATGATATATATTCTCGATGTGCTCGGAATAGATAAAAGACATAAGAGGGACTGCTTTAGGTATTCTGCACATTGAAGGAATATCTAAACCTAAGGATTGTCTATTTTGTATCTTTTTTTGAACCAAACAAAGTAATAAGTTATTACGAGGAATAAGAGATGAATGGAATAGTCATTCTCCTCAACCAAACATATCATCAAAGAATAAGTAAACCCTTAGATTATATATTATGTATGTTTTCTTCAACCAAACAAGGGAATGACCTATTACTAGGAATAGATCATGAATGGAATGATTACTTTAATCAACCAAACACCCTTTTAGAACTGACTTTGGATTGGTTTCATGCTACATATGGACGGAAAGAAACTTGAAAATGATTGGGAACACTTCATGAGATTCAGATATCAACCTTACTAAGTTAATCCTCGAGAGTAGATTTACTGCTTTAGCTTGGGATATTATTACTTACTTACTAACAAAATTGAGAACCGAACTCTCTTTATAATGATACTAGTGGCCCTTTATTGCAGTTTCTTTGTATGTAATGTTATGTTGAGAGGCTAGTACAGGTTGTTATTATTTTGTACCATTGCTTATTTTGAACCTTTAACTAGTTAATACAATCACTTATTTACTTTCTAGGAAAAAAATTAGGAGGTTCTTATTTTATGAAAGGGTGTTATGTTTGAATTATACCATCTATGTAATTCTAATTGTAATTTGCATGCATCACCTATTCAACCATTTTTTTTCAAATTGATTGAATTGTTCCTCTATGCATATAAGTGTAAACTCTTTTGAAAATAGAAATTATAAGCTTATATATATTTAAAGAAAGTAACTTACATTTTAAATTCAAAAGTTTGGCCAATTTGCAAAATTATAAATTATATTAATCAAATGTACAATTTATTACAAATATAGTTCACTTTTACTCTATTATTAATATTAATGAAAATATAGTTCACTTTTACTCTATTGTTAATACTAATGACATAGAAGTCATGTAATGAGGCCACATACACATAAAATAAATAAAATCAAAAACAAGATCAAAAAATCATTTTGACCTAAATTCCTAATCCTTATAACTCATTCAGGTCATCCAACTTCTCAACTTAGCTCTTTGACAAGTAAAACTAAAAAAAAATCAACCCAAATAGTAATGATGTTGTTATTCTTTCTTTTTTTTTTTTGCTAAATAGGTTGACAGACATAGCCATAGCATTGAAGAAAAGTTGGTTAGTCACATGCCATCAAAACATAATGTTGGTGATATTAATATATTGAGTTCTACTCTCAAAACCAATTCCCATAAGAGGATAAAGTTGGTTAGACATTGAATGGTAGTGTTATTCGACCAACAAATGATTTCGATTTGCAACTTTTAAAAAATTAATGAGAAATTGAGTTTAACTTTAAGTTTTCTCAATTAAGAAAAATTTTAAATAGGTTATCAAAACTCGCACGAGTTATACAACTTAATGGTTGACATAATAAGGAGGCACAAAAAGTTAGTCTTATGTAAGATTTAGTTAACAAATTAAGTGTTTGTGTTAATTAAAAGGACTTGTTTCTTTAGTGAAAATGACTAAGGTTATGATTTAGCTTACTAACGTAGCAAATATGATGATGTTATTAAGAAAATAAGCATGAAAAAAATTCAGAGTAATAAAGTACTCTTAGAGCCTTAATCTTTTAATAGATACATTAGTTAAGGCTCACTTTAATTATATTGGAATTAAGACTTATATGCCTTAATCTTTTAATAGATACATTAGTTAAGGCTTACTTTAATTGGAATTCAAGACTTCTATACTCTTCTAATAGTTCCAATATTTTGATTTTCATTATTTTTCTTATTATGTTCTATTTGTCTACTGATGATGTCGAATGAAGTCTAATTACATGGCATTTATGTTAACAACATTAACAATTAAGTAAATAATATGATATATTTGTTAAAAAAAATTAAAATTTTGTGTTTTTTATTAAATAATTTGTAGTTATAGCTAGTAAAAATGTCGATAGTATCGTTAAGAGCTATAAGCCAAGATTTGTGATAAGGGGCTTCACACAATCCTAAGGAATTAATTATCACGAGACATTTTTTAGTAGTAAAAATAAATTTAATATGAGTCTTACAATCTATAATCGTACATTTTGATTGGTCATTACATCAGTTAGATGTACAAAAAAGATTTCTAAATTGAGGAAGAAGTGTTCATGAGTCTACCACCTAGTCTGAAGAGAATCTTAACAGTAACAAAGTTTGCAGACTAACAAAATTTGTGTATAGTCTTGAATAGTCTCCTAAGGTTTAATTTAAACACTTTGGGGAAAATATTCAAAATTCTTGATTATAGCTAAATCCAAGCAAATCATACCATGTTCTAAAAAGCACACTAATTGTGGGAAGATAATTATATTGATAATTTATATAGATAATATTATTCTAATAGGAGATGATAATGTAGAACTTAAGAATTTTAAAAGGAGACAAAATTTTTGAAATTCAAGGACCTAGACCATTTAAAATATTTCCTTTAGAGTTTTTTATTTCAAAAGAGGCAAATATATGTTAATCTAAATATGTTATTTAGTTATTTGTTGAAGCATGTATACTCGAATACAAGGTAATTGAAATACCAACTGAGCCATACATAAAGCTTCAACCTACTAAACCTTAAGAAGTAAAAAATAGGAAGAAATATTAAATGGTTGTAAGAAAATTAATCTGTTTGTCTAATATTTGTCCAGATATATCCTTTTTAGCTAATATCGTGAGTCAATTTATGCTCCACCTAGAGAAATTCAGCATATGGGTCGTTCGCATAGTACCAAAGGTGTCGATCCCACGAGGAGGGTTAATCTAATTCTAAAATCTAAGGTCGGAATCTATTAAACAGAAATTTAGCAAACAATGAATATAAACATGAGAACTAAATAAATCAAACAAACCAAAATTAAGTAACAAAACACCAATTGACAATTAACACTTAACAAAACAATCAACAAACAACGATTAACAATTTCAAATTAAACGTGGATAACAATTAATGAAAAATGATTGAGTTGTTGAATAATGATAGCACACCCTATAATTCAACCTAGTGAATTAACCAAAAAAGAGAAAGTTATCTATCCTTAATGCTAACTTCGATTATGATTTATCGAATTAATGGTTCTAGACGATCCTCAGGTCAATTATTCTCTCTCAACTTATAATTGAACCCTACAGTGTAAACCCTAATTAGATTATGGGAAGTTGTAATCTCTCAATTAACAACCTATCCAAAACCTAATCAATTCTTAAGTTCTCTAATAAACAATTAGAAACCTATACGTGATCTCTCTACGTAAGATTTACTAACCTGATTTAATTCCGAATCTATTAAATTACCTAACTCTCATTAGCCCAATTTAATCTTTTTTTTATTCACCCTCTCATTTTGTTATCGAGATATGAAGTTCATAATTAAACCACAATTAATTAAATAAACACATAAAATAATCAGATTTCATTAAATCAAAAATAACATTTCAAAGGTGAGTTTGGAACACCAATCAATAATTTGATTCTATCGTCAAACTATATATCCCAATTCTACAATCAAATAAAACTAAAATACATAGGAAATAGAACTTGAATGGATGATAGGAGGTTGTGACTCCAGAAAGCTTCTTATTCTAGGAAGCACGTCAAGTCTGCATCGTCTTTCTCTTCTCTCTTCCTTCTTCTCTTTCTCGTTCTCTCAAAGTTCTCTTTCATTTAGAATTTTGTTGTGGTGGCTAATCAAAAGCTCTCTTTTCTTGTTCTCATTGTTATATTTATGTTCTTTTGTGTTTAGAGTTGAATCAGGATTTTTTGGGATTCGAAAGGTCCAAAAAATTCCTCAAATCATGAAGTTTGGAAGTAGTTGTGCATCTGCCTATTGTGCCACGATCGTGGGTCATTGTTTAGGCCCGAATGTCTCCGAAACTTTTTCGTTCTTCGATGTTGATCCTGAAACACTAACAAACACTTAAAGGTACCTCAAAAATATAATATTTAAGCTCAAAGACTTGTACTAACCCATAAAATACTTAAAACACAAATAATTAACAAACTAACACAATTCTAACCTAAACACATACTAAATGATTGAATTAATAGCTAAATACATATCAAACTATGCCCTAAAACATGATGCAGTTTACACTTATCATATACCTACTATGGGATGGCTAAAGATACAATTTGACAATTTGATTAGTAAGTTGACAATCCAAGATATCAACAAACAAGTTTGAGGGGGAGTGTTGAGGACATCAAAGATGTGATTTAGTTTTCTGATTTTTATCAATAATTAGGTGCTAATTTCTACCTAATTCAGTGAATAATTTGACAAAAGAAGGTAATAAAATTAGTTTGTAATCAATTAGAAGCAAATTTATATACACTTTTTCCTATAAAATTGTTGTAAAATCATAAGGAACTATTATTAAAATACATACAATTTTGGGTACAAGATATAGATCTTCCTTGTAGTTTATGAAATCTTAGAAAAACTCCCTGGTCTTTAAAATTTTAGAAAAAGCTCCTTCTAGTCTTCAGTTAGACTTAATTTAAAAAATAACAACGATACATATATAATATGAATATTGGACATGAACCAAACAATTAGAAAACTCCTTATAAGCTTTTATATTTTTAACCACTAGAGTATATACATATTACACTATTCGAT
>JAOQMQ010000005.1:18515736-18540695 GCA_027563845.1 Erythroxylum subrotundum | reverse complement strand
CCCCCCCCCCCCCCCCCCAAGAACTGTAAAGACCACAATGAAATAAAACAAACAGCAGCCCAGCCCATAAACTATTAAACACATAAAAGCCAACATCTGGGAAATTTAGTGAGCACCAACGAAACTGCCTTCTTCTTCTTCATTTTTCTCTCAACTTTTCTAGCTAGTAAGTGTCTAGGGCACCACTCTTTCTCCTGCATGTGACACTTCTCTTATAGGCTCCCTCTTTATGTTTATTTTGCATAAAATTTGGGAGGAAGATGGGGAGGTTAACAACCCCAAAATCTCTTAAACCATAGGTAAAATTTCAGCTACTAGTTTATGTCCTTTTGTGATTTTTGATCATCCTACACTAGTTTGTAGTTGGATTACATGTTGTGGTTGTTTGAGACAATAATTGAAGTCACAGAAAAGGAAAAAATGGAGAAAATGTGGCTGAAAAATGAGAAAGAAAAGGAGATAAGAGAAGAGGAAAGGGTGAAGAAGATGATATTTTTAGAAAATTTAAGTTGGATGAAGAGGCAAAATAAGAAATGCAAATAGTGAAGGGAAAATCTAGAATTTACTTCTAAAAAGGGCATTTTTGATATTAATTGAAATGAATTAGGGTAAAATAGGACTTTTAATTAGTTAAGGGTACTTTAGTAATCATGGTGATTAGGTTAGTAAGGATATTATTTTTATAATTAAGAATAAAGTGGAAAAGGGAATAACGTTGTATTATTAGGTGTATTTAAGTTGAAATTTTTCATAAATTAGTTTGATAGAATTTTCGCAATGTCTAAGTTTGAAGGTTTAATTAAGGAGTAAATTAGGCTATCAATTAGTTGAGACTGAAATCGAGGTAAGAATAACCTTAGACAACAACAACAACAACAATAACACCCAATATAAATCCCGTTGAGGCACGGGGTCTAGGGAGATATAGTAGTACGCAACCTTACCCTTATCTAGTAGAGAGGCTGTTTTCAAATAAACTACAAAGTCATTAAATAAACTAATGATTAATAATTACATACATGAATTATGTTTATTTTATTTCACTAATAATTAACAAAGTATAAGGAGTTTCATGTTTATATTTGTTATGTATATTAAGGTGTATAGATTGTTAATTCGATGAAAATGTGTTAATAAATGGAGACTGGTTGATAATAGGTTGTGAATAAATGGTGAAAATCGAGAATATGTGGCTTGCCTAGGATATACTACATTCGATGGTCTTAGATTGATAGGTTATGTCGATATGAGTGAGTGATGACTAGGCATATGTCCGTGGAGTAGGTATCAGGGCATCCTGAGTCTCGAGGATGTCCTATACGGACGGTTAGGTACTAGAGTGATATCAGGGTATCCTTAGTCTTAAGCATATCCTGTGTCGATGGCTAGGTACTGGAGTAGTATCAGGATACCAAGTGAGATTGCAAAATTGAAGTACCCTGTGTCGATATTTATACATCTAATTACATTTCCATTTAATGAGAGTTTATAATGAGTAGAGATGAGCCAACGGACCATTGAATGTAAGCCTACTAGGTTAAGTAAGGCCTAGGCAATTCAGTTAACTATTAGATAAAGCATAAATGACAGTTATAAATTAATATTTGTGTGTCTTCATATTATATGAATGTTTTAATCATATATTGAGTTATTTGATTTTAAGGGTACAGTCAATTAGCCTTACTGAGTAGGCAACTCATCCCTTGCCACTATTTTTTTAGGAGATCGAATGATTTTCGATAACTCCAATGTATGTAATTGACTTAGTGGAGATTAGGTGAGGCCAACAGATTATTTGAGTAAAGATGTATGAATGTATTTTCTTTAATGTGACAGCTTGAGTAATTGTGATATATAGAATACTTTTGTATTTGACAACATTTCTCTTTTGGAGCTAATGATGATTTTAGTAATTAATATTATGCATTGGGAATGATTTGGATAATTGTGGTTTAAAAAATTTTGGGAGCGTCACATTAGGTAATATCATAGCAAATTTACGTTTCTAAGGACGTATTGAGTGAAAAAAAAAACTAATAATGTATTCTTCTCTTGTCTAGGATGGTTTCAGGAGATAATAATACTAGCCTAGAGTCGACTGGGAAATTGGGAAGCATGATTTGTACTCCAGATGTACCAAATCAAAGGGATGCCCGAACGGATTGAGTAGGAGGAGAGGTGCCAGTGCCACCACAAATGATGTAATTCTTTCAGATGATGCAATAGGATATTACTGCAGCCCCACCTATGGTCCTGATACTACCGAACCTTCATGCAACTTAAATTTTGCAGAAATGTTATCTTCTCCACCCTCTCCTCTTCTCCTATCTCCTTTTCTTTCTCATCGTTCAGCCAGATTTTCTCCATTTTTTCCCCTTTCCATGACTTTAGTTATTGTCCCAAACAACCACAACACGCAATCCAACTATAAACTAATGTAGAATGATCAAAAATCATGAAAAGACATAACATAGTAGCTAGAATTTTACCTATGTTTTAAGAGATTTTGAACTTGTTAACCTCCACAATTTTCTCCCAATTTTCTGCAAAACAAAGAATATATATATGCTCAACCTTTTGAATTTTTGATGAAGACTACAGTTTCCATGCATGACCAACTCAATGAAAAGAATTATAAGATAAATAAACATTTATTGACCCACAATTATGAAGATATCCAATAATATAAAGTACTTTAAACATTACATCACATTGATTCTAATTTAGAAAAAAAAATAAAGAAAGAACATTTCTAAAGAGGAAAAGAAATATATAACTTACTGTTAAACAATTGATATTATTTCATATACACAGGCAAAGCAAACTTGTAATTTTTAAAAAAATTTCTTTCATAATTAATTAAAATAAATTTATTAAATTTAATAACCCAATATTTTGCTTCATGTTATGATTTTTGAACAATTTGACCAAAAATATTGTCATTTGTAACCAGAGTAAGCAACATTCAGTAATGAAAATTTTGACAAAATCTTTTAGATTCTTGACTAAATTATTTAATATGTAAATAATTGGTAAGATTTTTATTTATTCAATTTTAAGTTTAAATAGGAGAAGGTTATTAGGTTAAACACAAAAATAGGCCCCAAGTCTGTGGATTAGGGCTCCATCCACATGGCCCTGAGGGGACATGCTGCTTCACCATTTAGTACAAAAGTTTTAATTCGATTACTGAGGATTAAATTCAGCCCGAATTCACTTCTCTACAATCATGTATCTTGCGTGCAATTAGGATTGCTTGCAAGCTCCCAGCTTTTTCAAGAAATTCCCGTCTTATTGTGAGTTGTAGAAGATCTAGACGAGAAAGGAAACAAGTAACGCCCACCACTTGTTTGATTCTTTGCTTCTTTGCTTCTTTGAAAGCAACTTTCAGGAAAAGAAAAAGTTCGTAAATGCTTTCCTTTAATCGAGTTAAAGAACTGAGCTTTCTTGACTTCAGCATTTTCTGTTGCTTTTAGCCTTTATACCCTCAGTATACTTGTCGGTTCTATTTAGGTGCTTCGACTTTCGCGAAGTTAGATTATCTTGAGCTGTGATTTTGAACGGTTAGGTGAAGTACTTAAATGGGTTTTGAACTGCAGAGACTAAACTTGAAAGAGGTTGAAGAAAATGCTGCCACAGAAGATGAAGCAGGCCATGTCTGATAATCCCAAGAAGCTTGCTAATTTAATTGATCTTGTTAATCTTCCTTCAACACTCAGAGAATTTGTGGGTCAATCCCAGATTTCTCGTTTGGGTTGTTTTATGAGGGTTTGGTCCTACATCAAGACCCACAATCTCCAGGTTCTTAATCTATTCAACTCTATGTGTGAATCTACACGTCAACCTTACTTGCAAATATATGTTGTATCTGAAATTCTTCCTATTAATTACGTGGAATTACGATATATTCCATGTCATGTCTTGTGAGATAACACTATTAGAACTTCATGAAAGTTTACATTTTTAGGCTTGACATTGAGATTTCTGGTATATGAAACGCCACTATGGTCATGATTCAGTCGAAGTTGATGCTTTTTAGTAGTTAATTGTTGCCAAAAACTGTTTATGTGGTATCTAAATATCTCAATTTGATGGACCCAAATTGTGGGAAGTACCAGATCTTGAGAAGTAAATGCAGCCCCATTTAGAAAATTCACTCTGCATCCTTCTAGACATGCAGATCACATGGCTTATTTGTTTCATTTACTAATTACCACTTAATTTGTGCTTCAACGTTATGTAGGATCCAAATAACAAGAATATGGTTCGATGCGACCAAAAGTTGAAAAGTATCCTATTGGGCAAGTCTCAAGTTGACCTGGTTGAGCTTCCTGCACTGATCAAATTGCATTTTCCCAAAGACCCAAAGTAAGATGAAATAATGAAGATTGAGCTCTCCTGCTCCTCCAAAGTGATATTTCCTTCATGATGCATCACCAAAATTATATAGCTTCTTCGACTTCTAAAATAGTTGATCTCTTTTGCAAATTTGAGTCGGTCAGTATTTGAACAGAGGATTGCAGTTGCTAATTGAAGCTTTTATTGTCACTTCGACCTGCTTTATTATCTCCTCAAGCTTTAATCTTTGTGCACTAAAAAGATTGTTGAGTACCATTAAAAGATGCTCGAATACTATTGACTTAAAATCCTAGATGTCAATAAATTTTTATGTTGAGACCTTTCATGCCATAAAGAGATGCACATGGTTGGAAATATGTGTCAGCTTGTTCTTTCTTCGTACACATGGTTGGAAATATGTGTCAGCTTTTTCTTTCTTCGTAATTGCTTGAAAGTGTCTTTGTTGCCTACATTAGGACATTCTTTTTTATCAAATTTAACCCGTGCAAAACTACTCCTTTTTCGGTAGACGTCATCATATGTTTATGAGTTTCTGCTTTGGTCAAATTCTGACCTTCTGAGCTGTATGGACTACAATGATTGTTCCTGAAAAGGGGTCTTCCCTGTTAAGTTCAATTCTCTAAAGGATCAGTAGACATTAAAGACTGCAATGCACTAGAAATATTAGATCCCTTAATGGCTCACAATGACAGTGGAAAAACATCATGCAGAAAACTGAGCTAAGCCGTTTTTCACCGCATAATCAGCTACAATTGCGTTTGTTCTCTCTGTGGGGTGGAAGGCATCCCAAAACACATACTTATTTGCATCTGGGCATGTGAAAGGGTTTTTCCTATTGCACAAATAGCTCATCTCAAATAAGCCTGTCCCACAGCATGCTATTGCTGCATTTTCAAACCCTGCAAGAGGAATAAATCACTTTCCAATTCATTTGATATGTGTGTGTGTGTGTTTGTGTGTAATTAATTAACTAAAGGCTCTATGATCATTTCATTGAAGTTTTGTTTGAGACCAGTTAATTAGATTTTCAAATAGACACTTTGCTTGTTAGCATTTAAATCACTATTGTTGAATGACTGTAATCCGCAGCAAATGTATGCCAATAATATTATTAGGTGTTGCTTTTATAAAATTTTGTACGGAAAATTGTGTGTGTGAGAGTGAGAGAGATTACTTACCAAACGAATTTGGTTTATGAATTATTTCTAAGACAAGATCGTAAGGGCTTAAAAGCACCAAATTGGTCACAGGAAGCTTCTCGTTCAGCTCCACAATTATTCCATTCAACTTCCCATTGAACTCTTTGGCCACGTGATTGTATTCTTCAATGCAATTCCCACCATCTAGTATATTTATGGTTCTTTCCAGAGGTAAACATCCCATGGGGGGAAGCCCGGTTACAGCTATCTTACGAGCTCCAAGGTGATAAAGTTCTGTGATGAAGTCCTTAGCAATTCCTAGGATGAAATTCTGGTACTCCTGAACAGAGAACTTCGTTGATCTGCCTCCTGGCATTGCATAGTAATTCTCCAAAAAGTCATTTGTTCCTATGCTTATCAGATACAGGGCCTCACTTAAAAGCTTATTGGCTTTCTTGACCCCTAAATAGCGTCTAAGCTTCTTCTGGTAGTCCTTGTAGTATTCAACTTCCATCCAAAGAGGCATTACAGACTGCAAAAGTGAAATGGAAATGAAGAATGTGTACATAAGCCCCAATTAAAACTACTGAAAAATCACATTAGGAAACGTCTAAAAGAAAATATGATATTGTTGAATAAAAGACTGCCTATTCGAGAACATGGTTTGGAAGTTATATTGATTCCTGCAGGTATCACAGAGTTACCACCACTTACTAACACATCAGAAGTAGCATTATCAAAGCCAGTTCCTGCAGAAGCAAAGCAGACTCCAGTTGCAAAATCTTTGATGCTATATCCTGGATCTAAGTATGCGGGTATCGCTGGTTTGATACCAAAGGCTTCTGAAATGAAATCCGGTGCAATTCGGCCATTGGAAAACCTTCCTGTTGGCTTTCCACCCTCAAAATCACGTCCATATGGTGCAAAATCACTCCTCAGGATTGTGGAAATCTGGTTGTTGTTACCTGAATCCACTGTAGAGTCTCCAAAAACTATGATGGCTGGAACTTTTGCATTCACCTTGCTCATAAGTTGCAGCAGAAATTCTCCCCATAGGAGCCAAATCAGAGAATGAGTTGCCATAATTGAATTGTCCCAAGAATTATCATATATAGAGAGTATTAGTTGGTTGGAGGTGGATGGTGAGACCGTTATGATTTATCATTCCTGGTGAAGTGGAGGGATTGAATATTTTTAAGAGGTAGAAATCCTTGAAGTTGTTGGAAATCTTAATTGCTCATCAACCGTTGTTAGTCCTTAGCGTTGCAGGTCTCCTGATAAGAAATACATGTTGATGGTGGATATAAAGAGTAATTTAGCTGCGCCCCTTCTTTTCTTGATTTATGTGGGACTCAACCTAAAATAATTTCGGATAGTCATAAATGGTAGGTGGTTGGCAAGATGGCATGGACCATTACGAGCAGAAGAGGAAAGATTGAAGCATTGAAGAAGTAGGAAGTTATGCAAGCCTATTCTTAGCCTTCCATGAAAACAACCTGCAGAGCGGTTTAAGACATGAAGTTGGACCGACGTAGGGTGCATTACGTGTTTGCGTTACCTAAATCTTAACTGTTGATGAGTTGATCAACTGCTTTTATCGTCCGATCAGAAAAGAGAACGCAGGGTAAGGTGCATGGCTCAAGGAATTAAGAGTAGATCATCATTTAATATCCCCAACTGAAACATGCTGTTCGGGGAAATGAAGCAAGCTGTTCGAAACACTGGAACAGATCATCAGTTCTTATTACTCTGTTCCTACTTTATTTCATAAAAATTCATCCACTCAATAAATAAGACCTACAAAAATTAAATGGTTACCCTGGGTTCTCTTACAGATGAAAACACCGGAACAGATGCAACTTATTGAGTTCGAGTTCAGATAATGGAAAAATCTATTTGGCCAGTACTTTATCTCTTACAGGTTGACCCAGTGCGAGCGAGGATTAATCTAAGAATGGATGACTTAAAGACGTCTTCCCACAGTTGGAATCCTCCTAAGATACCTCGCAGGCTGATGAAAAAAAAACATGCAACCTATCGTACTTTTTCTGTCATCTACACACCTAACTCAATTGCTATCAGTGAAACCCACAAGTTCACTTCCTTCATCTTCTGTATACCTGATCCCATAATTTAAATTGCCTTGAACATACGTCAAAATTATTTTAGCAGCTCCCAGGGGGTGTTTACTTGGATTATGTATAAAGCAAGAAATAGCACTTACCACAAACATTAGATTTGTCCGAGTGTGTGTGAGATACATTAAGCCTCCCACCAGACCTCTAAAATACTTCTCATTTATCTTCTTAGCTCCATCTTGAAAAGACAAATAATTATTTACACTTACAAGAGTCTTAACAACATTACAGTTAAACATACTAAACATCTTCAAGAGATCTGTTATATAATTCCTTTGATAAAGACAGATTTTACCTATATCTTAAACAACATCTAATAAAAAATTGCATTAATCTCAAATCAATCATATCAAAAGCTTTTATCACAAACTCTTTAAATGCTTTTATCAACCTAATAGATTTTTTTTTATAAATTATATCATCCCCGTAAAAACTACCACTAGAAAATTACTTTCATAACTTTTAACATACAAAGTAGTTTTACTAGTACTAGTCAAAAAATTATTTTCGGAATCAATTTTACTTAATTAAGTATGGGGTGTTTGTTTAAGCTTGTAGAGTGCTTTCTGTAGTTTATACACTTTTTGTTTAGCACCTTTTACTTCAAAGCATTTTGGTTATTGTTCGTATAAATCTTCAACTAAGTCACCATTAAGAAACACATATTTCACATCTAATTAACAAAAAAGGCTAACCACTAAGTGTAGCCACACTACGATTTATCTAACAGTATCTAACTATGCTACCAGAGCAAAGTTTTATGAAAATTTAGTACCTTAGGCATAACCTTCTATAACATCTGTAGCCTTATTCTTCTTCAAGGAATCATCTAGATTAAATTTTTACTTAAAAATCCATTTAAGACCTATTGCTTCTTTTCTAACAGGAAAATTTCTAAGGTTTAGGTCTAGTTTTTTTTTTCAATGGCTACCACTTCCTTCTCCATTGCTCTAACTCATTCTTCTTTACTAATTGCATCCTCAAAATAAAGTAGGTTCTACGATAAACAAGCAAAATCATAGGTTGAATAAGTATATGACAAATTGCTTACTCTATTTAAAGGAGAATCTGTGATAGAGTCAACTATAAAAGGAGGGAATGAGAACTAAAATTACACGGATCTGAACTCGTAAACTCTTTATCAAAATCTATAAATTATTTAACATGTATAAATCCTCCCCATTCCTAAGCTTTTCAATGAAGATAACATTATGACTAATAATTAATTTTTTGGTGATATGATTATAAAGCTTTTGTCTTCTTATTATAGCCAACAAATACACTTAACACTTTTCTCATCAAGCTTCCTCCTTGCATTGATGGAATATGGCCGTAGGAAATTGACGAGTTTTGAAGGTGACTAGGGAGACATTGAATCGAATTCAAGTGAGCCCATACATAATTAGGATATCATATCTCAACCCAAAACCTTAAGACAATGAGTTATGAGCCTTATCTTTGTATGTAACACACTTCATCTTTATGTCTATTTTCAATGTAAGATTACCCCACTTGTGAATTTCCAACATGTCTCCCTCATAAGTGGATCCATCCATATTAGACTAACTTTTCCTCAACCTATAGCTTACGTGAAGCCATTTGAGTCACTCTATGAATCACCCATTCATTTGACCCAAATCCATGAATCTATATTCATCGAACTTAGTTAACCTAGCTCTGATACCAATAACAGGCTTTAAGGGGGCTTAAGGAGAAATTATACCGGATCCAAATGAGCTTACATACAATTAAGACACTATATCTCAACTCAAAACCTTAAGGCAATGATTTATAAGTCTTATCTTTGTATATAACTCACTTTATCATTATGTCTTTTACTAATGTAGGATTATTCCACTTATGAAATTTCATCACAAATGGACTAAAAAAATCCTCAAATGACTCATATTTGGATTCTTGTCAAACCAAGCATTATAAGGAGTTTTTTCCTCAAAAGCTCGTGTTATTGACTAGTTGAGAACTTAAATAGTCATAAACACCACTTTAGCCCAAAATAAGATGGTAGCTCCTTGTCACTTAATATACTCTTGCTGCCTCAATTAGTGTTTTTTTTCTTCTTCTTTGCCACACTGTTTTGCGGTAATGTGTAGCTTATTATCAGTTGTCTTTGAATATCAAAGTAATTGCAAAATAATTTAAATTCTTAGGGTGTAAATTCACCCCTTTGTTCATCATGCAAAGTTATGGATGGATTTCCATATTACTTTTTTATGCAACCTTGAATTGTTTGAAAGATTCAAAAGCCTCACCCTTTCTTTAAACAAAATACCTATATCATTCTTGAAAAATCATCTTCAAAGATTAGGAAATACTTACTTCATTTTGATGAAGGGATTTATATTAAACCACAAATATCTCCACGAAAAAGCATTAGAGGTTTAATGGCTCTCCAAAATTGGTCCATTGGAAACTTTTCTCAATAATGTTTAACAAAAATGAATGGTTCGCATAAATTGGAATTATTGACCTACAACTTTATTAAATATGTCACTATATTATGCCTTTACTTCATTTGCATCCCACTGAAATTTAAATGAGCAAACCTTTTATACCAAAACATTTAATCATCGTTTGAAACCAAAAATCCACCATGCTCAAATTTTGAGAATATGACATGAAGCATTTTATTTGAGAATATGACAGGAAGCATTTTATCTGCTGACATTTTAATTGAATGCACTAAATACATGATCCTTTTATCGGAAATCAAACATTCATCATTGTCAAAGATAACATAATAACCTTTCTTCATTAATTGACTTAAACTCAAGGGGTTATTAGCTAAACCAGAAATAAATATTACATTTTGAGTGAATTTCCTATAAGTTTTGCAAACCACAATAATCGTGCCAACACCATGTACCTAAACCTAACTATTGTTTCCTAAGGTCACTTTTGATGTCACTAATTCATCAATCTCCATAAAATATACCAAAATTCAAAAGATACAGTAACACCTATAGCCAAATAAAAAAAATAAACAAATTATCTACATTATTAACAATTGCTTTGTAAAAATTTGCTTAATCTTTCACTTAACAATTTTTGTGATAGTGCCATATTTTTACAATTATAAAAATAAATTGAATTTTTATCATCGTCATATTACATTTTTTACTAGCACTTCTTCTTAATGTTTTTTTTTTTTTGCAATAAAAGCATATAGGTCGAGAGTTTACATTATCCAGGTTTCTCTTTTAGTCATATGATCTACCACGACCTCTACCAATGCTTGAACCTCCACATCATTAATTACCAATAGATCCTTTTCCTAAAGCCTCAAAAGTTTTCACATCAATCTTTGTTTAGAAAGCTTGCTCCACATATGTCCTGCCTAACCTATTTAAACGAGCTTTATGAGATCAAGAGAGCCTAATATCTCTATGATTGAGTAGTTGGACAAATCCTTATATTCTTCAATAGTTACAATAATATGATCATATTTTTGGGAAAGGCTTCTTAAAACATTCTCAACACTCTTTTGGACATGAAAATCCTTGCCAAGGGATCGAATTTGATTCACAAGAGCAAAGTTTTTTATGGAGAACTATTGCATTGAATTGGTGGGCTTCAATAACAAGGTCTCAAAATTGCAATAAAAAGATTGCAACTTTACAATAACCACCTTGCTTGAACCTTGATAGTGTTCTTAAAGTAAATCACATGCCTCCTTTAATGTTTTTACTCCTATCATATATGAGAATAAGGCATCCTCCACTTCTTATTAAATAAGGAATAAAGCCTTAGCATCTTTCTTCTACTTCTCCCTCAATTCATTATGTTGCACTATGTCAATCTTGGAACTTGTTTAGGATCTACAAGTGTTGCATATCCACTTTCCACTAGGTCTCGCAACTCTTGAGACTTGAATAAAGTCTAATCTTTATTGACCAAAACTAGTAATTTATGCCATAAAAATTAGGGATACTTAGAGAATTGTTGTTGGCTGCCATATGACTTTAAACTATATATCTCTCTCTCAATTTGGTGGGTTTTTCAACTCTTGACAAATCCATTCACAATATACTTCTTTTATAACCTAGCTATGATACCAAGTGTAAAAGAAATAAAACAAACCAAAGTATTTAACAAAGGAGATACTCTTTTTTATTGTAAGTGAACTGTTGAAAAAAAATCACGACTAAACTTTAAATTGAAACAGAAGTCTATAAATTAGACTTTTGGGCCTTTCAAATAGAAGACACATACTTTGGGATAAATAAAACCCTAAAAAATAAAATATTTAAAAACTTTAACATAAATTAAGCCATTAATAGCTAAACATTAGGAACCAACTGAACAAATAAAATATCACTAACTAAAATGTGATAAATATCCATGTAAATCAACAAGTTACCAAAGCTTGAATTAGTCAACGATATTGTAGAGCTTATAACTTAACTGTAAGATAATCATCATATTTAAACCTTACTCTTCCCTAGTCATCTCTAGATGTTAAGGTTAGCTTTAATTCCATTTTAGGACATACCAAAATGACCCAGTTTAAAATAGTAAAAGTTGATGGGACTAGGTGCATTAATATATGAATAAATCTTTTCTCACAAATCATTTAGATCAAATAGATATGTGCATTTCGATTCATTTAGGGATAAGGTTGGCAGGTTAAGCAGGCACTTTAGTTCTAATTCAATTCAAATTTTTTGTCTTTTATACTTACAAAAAGAATAGTTTAAACGAAAGTTATTCTTTAAGAGAAATGTTATTTGGAAATACAATAAAATCTAGTTTGACATAGTCTAAGTTATTCTAGTTCACTCTTTGTCACGTTCAAATAAATGCAATAAAAGTATACAAAAGATTTGAGAGAGAAATAAGTATACCCATGGTTGCTTCTAAATTGATAAGGCATCAAAATGCCCAAAGCTATGTTAGAAATGATTAAGAATTTATGTTCAAAGTCATTACAATTTTATTTCAAGTAAACTTTATATTTTAGAGTTGTATTTTAAATAAATTTTAAATTTTAGAGTTTTATTTTAAGTAAACTTCAAGCTAGGGTATTACTATTCGTTATAAATAGTTGTAAGATGGCATAACTTATTAACTTTCATTATCTTCATTATTTTTATCAATAAATTTGATATTTTTAAGGTCTTCTTCAAATTTTAGATTGGATTTGGTTTGTTTTTAGTTTGGACTAGAGTAGGTTGCTTCCATATTACGTTAGGTAGTATCAAAACTTTGAAAACTCATAGTTTGTTCATTGTCAGTAAGTGGTATCAAAGCTTTGAAAACTCAAAGTTTGTTCATTGCCAGTAAGTGATATCAAAGCTTTGAAAACTCAAAGTTTTTTCTTTTGACAATGGCCAACAACATCATTAAAGAATTTTGTGGGTTACTTAAAGTTTAGAGAGCAATTAAAGAATGAAGGGAGTCAAATCATAATATGGAACCGCAGTTGGTACTTATAAAAGATCAATTACAAAAGTTGTTATGAGGAGATAATAATAAGAGAATGAGGGATCAAGATGATAAGGAAGATGGCCCTATAAGATGTCCTTAAATTCAAAATTATGCACCATAGGATTATAACAATAGCTCTAGTAATGAAAAAGAAGTTATTCATCAAAGACATAGTAGAGGAGAATATGAGTACAAAATAAAGGTAGATATCACATCATTTAGTAGTTATTTAGATATAGAGGCATTTTTTTATTGGTTAGCGGAGGTAGAATGCTTCTTTAATTGTACTAAGATTCAAGAGAAGAGAAAAGTTAGGTCAGTGGCTTATAAATTAAAAGGGAGAGTGTCCATATAGTGAGATTAGTTGAAGAAGAATAGGAGAAGAGAGGGTAGGAATCTCATTTCTTCAAGAAGGATGATGAAAGAACATTTAAGTGAGAGATTTCTACCACCATATTATAAACAATATATCTACCACCAAAGAAATAAAAGTATTCATAAATATACAACATAGTTTTTAAGGTTGGCAACTTTTAATCAATTATCCAACTCAATCTAAACAATTTTCAAGGTATTTAAGAGGATTGAAGCTAAGTATAAGGGATAAGATTGGGATCTAAAAGGTGCTAACAATTCAAAATGCTAGAAATTTAACTATAAAGGTAGAATACATGTTTAATCAGAGGCCAAGGGGCTTTAAGTGGTATGGGAATGAAAAGGCTTCTGTTAATAAAGGAAAAGATATAGTACATACAACCTCTAGATATGGTAGTATTGGGAAAAGAAACACTAATGGTGGAAGTTGAATCAAGGTAGCTTAAACAAACCTAAAATTTACCAATCCTTATGTCAAACCTACCCCGCTTAAGTGTTACAGATGTAATAAGTTAGGTCATAAATCTAATGACTGCATAAAGAGGAAGATAGTAAATATGGTAGAATAATATGAAAATAATAAGGAGGAGGAAATATGTGCACTTAAAGAAGATGATTAGGAGCAACAAAAGGAAGAGAGTAATGATTCTTTGTAGGAGTTATTAGGATGTTGATGATATCCTATAAGGAGTAAAATGATTTGCAAAGGAATAAGTTTTTTCTCGTGAGGTGTGTGGCATAAGAGAACTTATATGACTTAATTCTTGATGGAGGTAGCCAAGATAATATTATAAGTAAGGCAGTAGTGAAGAAATTAAAGTTGACTATCGAACCACATCTCTAACCTTATATCATTGGATAGATAAACAAAGTTGGAGAAATCTTTATCAATGAACATTGTAAGGCACCATTCTTGATTGGTGAATATTATGATGAGCATTATTGTGATGTTATTGATATGCATGCATAAAAAATACATATCATGGCAATATGATGTTGATGCAATATATTTGGGTAGGAAAATATTTACCAATTTATGAAACACAAGGTGAAATATACCTTAGTACCTATAAATGGGAAAAGGAGTGTGAAATCCGATGGGTAGAGTAAAAGATTTTACGGCAAGTAAAAAATAATTTAAAAATTATAAGTGTGACAAAATAAATTGGAGATGTGTATTTATTAACAATAAAAAGGGAAGAGGTGAGAGAAAATAAGGAAGACAACTTTTCCTTATAACTCTGACATATCTTATATGAGTTTAGGGATGTAGTTTCTGATAATTTAGCTAAGGAATTTCCTCCTATGCGTGATATTTAATGCCATATTTAACCTTATTCCTAAGACTAGTTTACTTAACCTAACTGACTACCACATATGTCTAAAAGAAAATGAGATATTAAAGGAGACATTAAAAGAATTAATTAAGAAGGGTCATATTAGGAAGAGTATGAGTGCATATGTTATTCTTGTTTTGGTTATGGTAAAGAAAAATAGTAGTTGGAGGATGTATATTGATTAGTAGGGCAATCAACAAAATTACTATTGGGTCTAAATTTCATATCCCAAGGTTAAATAATATTTTAGATCAATTAAATGAGGCAATTATTTTCTCTAAAATCGAAGTTAGAAGCAGTTATACCCAAAAAAGGATAAGGCATGCAGATGAATAGAAAAATGTATTCCATATAAGGGATAGATAATATGAATAGTTAGAATGCCATTTGAATTGAGTAATGCACCAAGTACTTTCATAACCTTATGAACCAAGTGTTACAACCTATTATAAGTAAAATTGTTTTGATTTATTTTAATGACGTCTTTATCTATAGAAAATATGTTGATGAGCAGGTGGTGTATCTTAGAAGGGTATTTAAGGCATTAAATGATAATAAATTATATGCTAATTTAAAAAACTACATATTTATGGATGAAAATTTGTTATTTCTTGGGTACATTGTGAGAAAAATATTGTTAGGGTTGATGAAGATAAAATAAAGGCTATTAACGAATGGCCTACATCTATGAATGTTGAGGATGTGAAAAGTTTTTATAAGTTAACAATATTCTATAGGAGATTTATCAAAAAAATTTAATAGCATTATGGCTCTGATAACAAAGTGCTTGAAAAAGGATAAATTTAAATTAGAAGAGGAACAAGAACAAAGTTTTGCTCTTATTAAAGGAAAATTATATGTTGCTCCTATTTTAACTTTACTTAATTTTGACTAATTACTTGAGTTGAAGTGTGATACTAGTGGAGTTAAAATTGAGGCTATTTAATCCCAAAAAAGAGGTTAATAACTTACTTTAGTAAAAACTTGAGTTATAATAGACAAAATTAGGCACTTATAGCAAAGAATTCTATACTATTATGAGAACTTTGAAAATATGAGAACGTAATTTGATTGGGAAGGAATTTTTTCTCCATACTGATTATCAAGCCTTGAAATATTAGGAAGAAAAAACTAGTTGATAACTAAAGCACATTCTATAGATGGTCAGCCTTTATTGATAAATTTTATTAATAAACTTATTTATAAGGTGGGAAAAAGTAATTTGGTGGTCGATGCATTAAGTAGAGGGATGGCTATGATTAAGAATTTAGGTGTAAAAGTTAATGGGTTTGATCATTTTAAAGAATTATATATACATGATGTTAACTTCAAGAATATATGAAAAACATGTTCCATTAGGAAATCACACGAGGATTATTATATTCATAATGAGTTCTTTATAAAGGGTAATCAGCTTTTTTTTTTTTTTGGTAAATCAGAGAATGAATTAATGCGCAAAAGAATAAATACAAAAAGGTGTCTAGGGGTTTGCCTTCCACGTATTTCACTAACGGAGAAGGTGTCTAGGGATTTGAATAGTAGATGATTAGTTGGTCAACTTAATAAGGACAAAACTCTTGAACAACTTCGTAGAAGGTATTTTTGGGATAAATTGAGGTTAGATATGGTTTTTATTATTTTGAGGTACCAAAGACAAAGGACATGGTTTTAATGCTAGTTTATATATTTCAGTACCTGTTAATAATAATTGGGAGGATATTTTTATGGACTTTGACATGGGATTGCCAAGAACACAAAGATGAATGGATTATGTTTTGTTATGGTTGACATGTTTTCATAAATGACACATTTTCTACCTTGTAAGAAGATGACATATGCCACTTCAATTACAAAACTATTTTTTAGAGAAGTGGCGAGACTTCATGACATTCCAAAATCTGTTACATTTGATCGTGATACCAAATTCTTGAGTCACTTTTAAAGAACTTTATGAGGTATGCTTGATTCTTCTCTTAAATATAATAGCACCACTCATCTACGAATTGATGGGCAAAGGAAAGTGATAAATAAAATATTGGGTAATTCGGTGAGATGCACATGTCATGATAAACTAAAGAATTGATATTTTTTCATTGCCGAAGCCAAAATTGATTATAACAATGTTGTCCTTCATTTCATTGGTCGTTCTCCATTTTATATAATATATAGTAAGATTTATAATTAGACTCTTAATCTTGTTGAATTACATAAAGGTACTAATTTCAATATGAGTGATAAAAGGTTAGTCAAATAGGCATACAAAATTCAACTGGAGGTGAAAAAGATGCTTTAAAAAGCAAATACAAAGTAAAAGGCTAATGTTAACTGACCTAGAAGAACTTGGGTATTTGGAGTTAAAGACCAGAATATAATATTCTTGAGTAATAATAAAATCATTGGGGCATCATAAGTTGAAGGTAAAGGAGACATGGACCAAATCTTAACATTTCAAAACTACTTAAATTGCATATTTAATCCAATTAAACTTAGTTTAAGATTAACTCTAATGAACTTTAATTAATCCTAACTAAATCAAATTAACTCTATCCTAAATAATCTTAATAAAATAAAAATAACCTTAATTTCAAACTTACCTTAACTTGATTAACCCTAATTTTAAAATAATTCTAATTAATCCTAACCAACTCTAATCTAAAGTTCTCATTCTAATTAGCACTATTTTTTTTTTTTTCATCTAAAAAAGATAATGACCTTTTTTGTATACTTAACTGAAGTACCTATCTTTTGCCAGCCGACCGGCGCAACGCTAGCCCCTCCCGAACCTTCTGGAGGATTCTATTCAAAACCCAATTTCTGTCACCACCCTCACAATAATACCCTTCTCAAATCCTAATGTTACGCTCTGTACATAGGGTTAATTCCGTCATTCTAACGCTACTCCCTAAAACCCCATAGATATTGACGTCTGACGACGTTGGCACCGGTTCTCTTCTCTTTCTTAGAAAAACCCTTGCAAATTCATCTTATTCGTCCACCATGTTGACATCTCCGGTTCTATCACGCGCCTCCAGGAAGGTGGGAGCACGCGCCTTGCTCCTCCTCTCTTCTTCCCAGAAACAGCAATTGTCCATCGACTCCAGTCAGATTGGATCAACAGTTCACGAAAATCCAACTCGGGTGGGTATTTAATTGAATATTCCCATTATTTGTATTCTTTATTTCTAGGGTTTTGGTAGGGTTTATGCAACTTTGTAGGACTTGTTTTTGCTTTTCTTGGGGTTTAAGATTTCTTTATGAACATTTGATGTAAAGGTAGGTACATGTAATGATGATTATTTTGTTATCAAGAAGTGGAATTGAGAGTCAAAAGTTTTAAACTTCTGGTGAGATATTTTATCTGAGTTAGAAGTTTGATGGCGTATCTACATTTGTTTGTCAGAAACATACTCTTTATGTAATGTATTGAATTTGCACCGGAATGATTTTGCAATCTAGTCTCAGGTATCGTATATGACAGCACCTTTGCCATGGAATATATTGTATAATCTCACTTCTTTTAGATCTTATTTGCATTCATTTGGGACGCTATAGTTATTGGTTTTTGTCCAGCTAATTAATATCGTTCTCAAATTTGAGCTTTTTTTTTGTTGGTTTTTGTGCGCTGTAAACTTGTGAACTGTTCAAATTTTCATGCATATTGGTTATGGTCCTCAGAATACATTACTTTTCTTGAATATCTTGCTATTTCAAGTGAAACTTTCTTTCAGTCATGACTGATGCTTGTCTTGGAACTGTTTTCTCTTTTTCTTGCTAATCATATCATCTCAACTCTGAAATTTGAGTGCAATCTCCTCCTTGATTTCTATCTTATCGTAAACTTTTTTCATTCAAAAGTCAAGTGAAGTTGTCTGCGTGGCCCTTCCAGTTTATTCCAAATCAGGTTTCTTTGTTCCATCACTCAGCCAATAGTTTCTCACCCTTTGGACGATTTGGATTCACTTCATCTGGGTCCCCTGAGCCTAAAGAGAAAGGTGGGGCGAAATTGGAAGAGAACAATGGTAGTTCCTCAAATGCTGAGGCAGCAAAAGAAAATCATGTGAATGCTTCTGTCCAAACTGAAGAGTTGGTGTCTGAGGAGAGTAAAGAGTCAGGTTCTAATTCAGAATCCCAGCCAACCTCATCTCAATCTGTCAAAAGAAGGAGAAGAGGTGCAAAACGAACTGCTTTTTCAGACTCAGATTCAGATGCTGAGGGTGATCTATCCATGGATGATTTGGTAAAGCTTGTGACAGAAAAAGAAGAACTCCTAAAAGTGAAGCACAAAGAGATAGAGAAGATGCAAGATAAGGTTCTCCGTACTTATGCTGATATGGAAAATGTCATGGAAAGGACCAAACGTGAAGCAGAGAACTCAAAGAAGTTTGCTATACAGGTTCTTCTCGGAACAATTTTTACATAATGGCTTACCGTGTGTTTGGATGTAGATGGGCGCCAGTTTTACTCTCATTTTTTCTCTGATATTATGGTGTGTGGAAATTTGGTTTATATCTGTATGTTAACACTGTCCCCCAGAATTTTGCCAAGAGTCTTCTGGATGTTGCAGACAATTTGGGAAGAGCATCATCAGTTGTCAAAGATAGTTTTGCAAAACTTGATATCTCTGAAGAATCTACTGGAGCGGTGCCACTCCTTAAGACACTTTTGGAAGGAGTTGAAATGACAGAGAAGCAGCTTACAGAGGTACTTGTGTCAAATTACACTTTTGATGCTTTGGTCATTTCGCCTTATGATTGTATTCCCTACTACGGGTTTGATTGCGCTTTCAGTTATACTGTTATTTGAACTACCTTTACCAATTTTGAACTTTAGGTATTTAAGAAGTTTGGAATAGAAAAATATGATCCAACGAATGAACCGTTTGATCCACATAGGCATAATGCAGTATTTGAAGTACCAGATTCATCTAAGCCTCCAGGGACCGTTGCTGCTGTTCTGAAGGTATTAATTTCCTAAAATTCTTATATTTTCTCATTGTCAATGTTGATTATATGAGTTTGAATGTGGATTCATTCTTATTGATTCTAGATGAATGTTTTTAGTAAAGTAATTCTACTGAATTGTGTATTTCTTTGATCTTCTTACCAGTGCAGTTTAATCAATGCTTTCATATTTAATGTCTCTTCATCTGTGTACTCTTGAAATCTCTTGCGGACTAGCACGTGTTTTTTCTTTTTTCTGCGTGATCATGTTCTTATCTCAACTGACAATACAAAAAAGTAGCATATGACGTTGGAGATTTATGGTTTTGGTAAAGGCTTCTTTATGTTGGTATTGCAGACAGGATACAGGCTCTATGATAGGGTTATTCGGCCGGCAGAAGTTGGTGTGACTCGAGCATTGGAAAATGACACAGAAGCTAATAACTGAGGGTGCACTTGAAGGATTGCAAAGATTTTTCCTGCGGGAGTGGAATGAATTATGGGGGTTTCTTGTCAGATTAGCTTGTGATGTAAGAGGTCCTTAAGGAACTTGAAAGCCTTTTTTGTCTTTTTCTCAACTAACTTGTAAAAGATGAGGTGACAGTGGGATCTTTTGTTGATATTCTTTTCATATTTAGAATTATAGAATTTGTACTTGAGGATGATTGTTTATTCTTGTCCGGAGGGCAATTGTTATTCACTCTAATTGTCTAGTGTCTATGTCTAACCTTGTGAGTTTTGGAAGGTTTCCTTGTCAAACAATAGAGTTGAATATATGTACGTTAATGCACAGAACTTGCAGAATGTCGGCCTGCTTAAATGGATAACACATCGTAGCTATACTTCAGTTTTAAGTGGGCATGAAACGGGTAAAACTGCGAGCGGATAGGATTTGACTCTTAAGCTTATGAAAATGCTGTTTAGATCAAGCTTGCTGCTAATAACTACCTACTATTAATTGTTGACACCATCACAAACGAACCTAAAATCACATAATTGGAAAGGTAAAAAGGTTAAATTAGATTTTAAGGTTTTTGTTAAAATTTAATATAGATTTTAACTTTTTAATTCGTATCAAACGAACATTTAAACATAATTTTATTATTGGGTCAATTACAAAAAAAAATTCAAAATTTACTCAATTTTGCAATTATTATTTGAATTTTTGAAAGTGGCATTTAAATGTTTAAATTTTTAATTTTTTTTAATTCTATCTTAATATAAATGTCTCCGTTAAGTTTGTTTTGGATAAGCCAAGAAGCCAATCTGGCAATAATAGTTGCTTGATTCCACTAACAAACTTAGTGAGAACCCATTAGACAGAGTAACAATAAAAAGGAATTAAAGACAAAAGGAAAGCTTACCAAGGGTCTAGAATAATAATAGGAAGGTTCTAACGAAAACAGAAGAAATGGGCAACCATGAAAATGAGACATGAAACTTAAAAGAGAGGAGAAGTAGAACAGAGACACAAGAACAAGAATACAGAGTCAACTAAAAGGGACGTTAAAATTAGATGGTGGTGTTACTGGTTTGGCTAAGTAGGAGTTGCAAATCAGAGACCAAATCATAAGTGGTTAGTTGTTGTGAAACGAGTAAAGCACGGTCCTTTTAACTCCTCTGAGGTCTTATTAAATTAAAGGCATGGTTCTCCCTAAATAAGATTCCAAGGTGCTTTCTGCCTCTCTCTCAAAATCTGGATAAATAGATTCATAAAAGAGAGAGAGAGATAGAGAGAAGAAAGAGAGAGGACAGTTGTGTTATGCAAGAACAAACATAGTAGCTTGGTGCCATGCAAGAACGAAGGATTATGTGAGAATGAAGGACAACATCTTTCATTCAGGGATTTCATTCCAAAAAATGACGCAATTTTAGTTATGTTATTAAACAAAGTAGTTTAGTTATTA
Source organism: Erythroxylum subrotundum (assembly GCA_027563845.1). Lineage (NCBI taxonomy): Eukaryota > Viridiplantae > Streptophyta > Magnoliopsida > Malpighiales > Erythroxylaceae > Erythroxylum > Erythroxylum subrotundum. The sequence continues at coordinate 18,519,055 of JAOQMQ010000005.1, read as the reverse complement.
ATTTGGTCTAAAGTGTATAAGTATTTTAGGTCCTAGAACATGTGGCAAGCCGCATTGTTAAACTTATCAAAGATACTAACATCAGGCTAAAATTGAAAAAAATTGAAAAATTGAACATTTAATTGTCACTTTTTTAAAGTTTAGGTTATAATTGTAAAATTGAGCAAAGTTTGAGATTATTTTTTTAATTAACCCTTTATTATTTTATAAACATTCATAAGAATTTTGACTTGAAATTTTCAACTTCTTGATAAAAAATAAAATTAGCAATTTTTATTACTTTTTGTGAGTGTCTTGTCACATGTGATAGACAACTGGCAAAGTTTTTATAAACAACAACATTTAGGTTCTAACAATGACCTATAAAAATCCATAAGTCATTTATAAAAGATCCCACCTCAGTCAGAATGTGTGTTCTTCTTTGATGTTTTATCAAATCAAATCTCTAATCCTTATTGTGTTTTTCTTTGGTGCCTTCATCATGTTCTTTGGTAAGATCTTCGTGCTCTTTTTTGTTGCAGTCAACGAGACTTTTGGTATGTGGCATTCCTTGATACTTACTGTTATAGTCATCATGTTCTCCTCTAATGCATTCTTATTCTTTGTTAATGTCGTATTCATCAAGGTTTCTGAATTGTGGGCATTCTTCAAACATATGTTATTGTTTTAATTAAGTTTGATATCTGTTCATATAAGTAAAGGTGAAGGAGACATTTTGTAAAAAAATTTCTATTGTGTTAGATTTAGAGGTAACATTTAATCCTGATATGTTTCTTTTCTTTGTTAGTAGATTTAATATAAAAAAGTCTTTTCCATGTGTCACCAATATTACATTATATTACATGTCATTTCATTATCTACGAGATCTTGCATGTTATTTCATAGGATTCCATAGTTGCTTTATAAAAAAATTTATGATACGTGATATGTGATCTTGCCTTCAATCCTATATTTCTCTAAAAACTCCTTACACTTTATATATTCTATAGGTGACTATAGCCTTTTCTTCACATTAGTCTTGTATATGTGTTCTTAAATATGTAATTGTTATTTACTTGTCATTTACAAGATTATAATGACTCAATATGGATGCTTGAAGTTATATTATAGTGGATACTTTAAGAAAGATCCTAAATTGAGTTATAAGGGTTGGTCATCAAGTTATTTTCATAAAGTTGATCTTAATTTTATTAGTTATAGACAAAATTGTGAGATAGGGAAGGAACTTGGATACTTACAAGTTAACAAGGTTTAGTTCAAAGTTTCAAGTTTTAGATTCAATAAGTCTTAAAGACTCATTAACAAAAAATTTTGGAAATACATGGAATAAGTGAGATGTATATTATACACACACTTGACGTTCTAATTATTGTTTTAAAAGTTTTGGCTATAATAGGTAATGATGGGGGTTCGGGCTCTGATGGAGATGTTGTGCATGATAATAAAATTAATGTAGATACCATTGAAGAAGATAGTAGTAATGGTGAGGATTCAGGCACTCATAGGAATAAAGTTGAAGGTGATAATGAAGTTGAAGTTGAAGGTGATAACGAACCCGAAGTTAAAGATGATAATGAAGTTAAAGTTGAAGATGATAATGAATTTGAAGGAGTGCATAATACATTAGATGTTTCAATTCCAGATGGCCACCAACCAATGGAGATTGACTTTAGTGACTATGAAAATTTGATTGACAGTGATGATTACCTAATGGAGAGGAGACTAGGGAGCCAATTGAAGACCTAGCAAAAGTGTTAGACATAAACAAAGTGGTGTTATGTCACATTGGACACTGGATATGGAGCTTGGTAATGCTAAAGAGCTCAAAGATTTTGTTATTCATTAAGAACAAGTTTAATATCCAATGACAAAAAGCGAATCTAAGCAAATCAGAGTTGGATGCATTGAAGGATGCAAGTAGGAATTATATGCAGCCTATGATAGTGAGGACATATGTTCAAAATCAAGACATATAAGTATAAGTATACATGTTTCACAATAAATAAGTTTAAAATGGTATCATTAAAATTTTTGGTTAAACACTTACGAGATAAAATTTTAGAGAAGTCTAGCATTACGACTGGGAAGATGATTGAAGAATGTTATAAAGAAGATGAACACATTTGTGAATTTTAATATGTGCATGGTTGCTAAGAGAGAGTTAAGGAAGGAAAGAGCATTAGACTATACTCAAAAATATTCTACGCTGCAAAGATATATATAGGAGTTAAAATATCACAATTATGATTCAACAATGTAAATACAATTGTCAAGAAATTAAAAAAAAAACTCATTACTGAAATTCAAGACATTATATATTTGTTTTGCAGCTATGAGGAGACACCTGAGACCCATACTTAGGATGAATGGTTTTTTTTTTAAGATTGAATTTCAAAGGAAACTAATTAGTGCAGTTGGAAAGGGTGGGATGGAAAAATGTATCCTATAGAGTGGGCAATTGTTGAAGTTGAAAGTACTGATTTATGGAATTGGTTTATGTCACTCCTATCATGTGATTTGGAGTTGGAGCATGGATATGTCACAATAATATCTGACTTGCAAAAAGTACATAAATGTATGCTTATGTTATTTGACTTATATTATATTATATATTATTGTATTTGACTTTTGATTTATGACTTATATATATAAGGATTAATAAGAGTTATTAAGGAGACACTTTAAATTCATGTCTCAAAATGTGCGCCATATATATTTACCATAATTAGCATAGACAATGGAGTGGTAAAGACTTGAGGAAACAATTTTAGGCATGTACATGGTTTATATACAGCGAACAATTCAATAAGAAACTGAAAAAATAAATAAGATTAAACCTAACCCTACGTTTGGTTACTGTCCTCAGGGGTGAGGACAGTGGACTAAGACGGAAAAATGTTGTCCTTTGTCCCGTTTGGTTGTTGTCTTCGTCCAAATCTGTTCTGTCCGCAGTGGACAAGGACAGAAAATTCTGTCCATTTGAAAACTGAGGTACAGAAAAATTTTGTCCACGGACAAGAATGAGAAATGACCAACTTCACCCTGCTTACATACGAAACCTAACACACGATTTGGAATCCTCTGTCGCACCTCGTCTTCTTCCATCTGCTTTTTCCAACTGCAACGTCTCTATCGCACATCCTCTTCGTGCAACCAGTTCGTCTCTGTCGCACCTCGTCTCCTTCCATCTGCCAACGTCTGACACTCGACCGTCTCTTCTAGGTAAGACCCTTCTGTAATATGTAATGGGTTTCGTATGGGTAAGCTTCGTTTGTTTTGGAGTTATGTTTCGGTTTTCCATCAAGAATAGGTAAAGTCT